>WHYT01016638.1:76059-86991 GCA_009806455.1 Tetrax tetrax | reverse complement strand
CAGGGCAGGCTCTAGCACTCTTTCTGCCGCATGCGCAACTCGTGGCGACGCAGGTGGTTGTAGAGGGACTGCACATAGGTGAAGACGCACTTGGAGTCCGGCTTCTTCCCCATGATCATCATGTCTTCCACCTCCACCAGGGGCACGCAGTCCACCAGCGTCCTGTGGAGACACAGCCCTCAGCACGGCCCTGGGGGGGCTGCCCCCCCCCGGGGGCTGGGATGGGGTCTCATGCTGCCCAGGGCCTGCCGGTGCTGGGCACCACTGCCCTCGGTGCCTGCCGCCCCACGGTACTGACAGTCCTGCCCCTCCTGGCCTATAACGGGGGGGCTGCCCACCAGCACCCCTTGCCACAATGGTGCTCTCTGCGCCAGCCCTTGGTGCTGGAAGTCACCTCCTCCTCCTCCTCCAGCTGATGCTGGTGCATTGCAGGGAGACCTGCTGCCCCCTGTCTGCACGGTGCCCCCACCCCAAACGCCACTGGCTGGCCTTGGGAATGACGGGGGGGCATGCACTGCCCATCACTCCCACCACAAGCCCTGGCCCGCTCTCCCACCAGCTCGATTCCACCCCCTTCACCCTGGGCCGGAACCCAGAGGGCTGCCCAGGGTCACCCGTGGGGTGGGCACTGCTCGGCTCAGTGCTGGCCTGTGTCTGCAGGGGTAAGGCAGTCACCGTGACAGCCAAGCAGAGCTCGGAGGGGAACCAGCCCCCTCCCCGTCCTCACACTTTTCTGCTGGGGGCTCGTGAGGGGGCACAGAAGCAGCCTTGCCACTGTTGCCCACCCCCCCCCGGTCCTGCCTGGGTCCCCGCACTCCTGTCCAGGCCGTGTGGCAGGTGCCAGCACCCTCCTGGGGGCTGCTCGGCCCGAACTGGCAGCCCTTGCTGATGCGATGGGGGGCCTGGCTGCTCTGGCCCCAGGGCCAGCCCTCAGTGACAGGGTACAGAAGAAGGGTCCAAGCCCCAAGCTGCCACCGCAACACTCCAAGCCCTCTCCCCACCCCATCCCCAGGCTGCAGTAACCCCACCGCTGGCCTCAGCACCCCGGTACAGCCCACCCCAGTGCTCGGGGCTGGCACTGGCACAGGGAGGGACCCCTGGCTGGTGCCGCACCCTGGGGAGCAGCAGGGCCCAGGACAGCCACCCAGCCCCCAGCTCTGCCACAGGGCCTCTACCACGCTGGAGTCGGTGCTGCCGTGGAGGCAACGGGCCCTGAGCCCTTGGCCTGGCCAGCGCTGGCCCCACCTCGTGACCGGGCTGCCCTGGGGAGGGGGGAGGCCACACTCAGGGCTTTGGGAAAGGCCCCCAGCCACCGCCAGCCACGGCTCAGGGGGTGACGGCAAAGCAAGAGCAGTGCAGGGAGAGCAGCTCTGCCCTTATAAAGCCATTGTTTGGGCCCCGGTGTGCTGGTGCAGCAGGGAGCCCAGGGGAGCAGCGGCTCCCGCGCCAGCTGGGATGCCCCTGAAGACAGGCGCAAACACTGCGGGCTGAGGCAGGACCCAAGCCTTGACTCAGACTTTCCAGGCTCCCCTCTCTTGCCCATATATGAGCAGGCAGCACCTTGCAGGCAGGGCCTCATCGCCCACGCCTGGCCCTGCAGCGGCGGTTGCGGCTCCCCCATGGCTGGGGCTGGCAGCCCCCACGCACCTCAGGGAAAGCACAAGCAGTGATGCTGAGGCATCCTGGGAGGGTGGGGAGGGTCACCCCCACCCAGGCAGCACCACTTGGGGTCACGCTGCTGCAGAGCACCCAGAGCGGCATCCCCCTGGGTTGGGCTCAGCCAGCAGGGAGGGAAAAGCTGCAACAGCTCCGTTCCCGCTAGCGCCGTCCTCACGGCCACAAGGTGACACAGTTCACCCCCTCCCCAGATCCCCACGGGTGCTATTCTGGAAGGTCAGAGGCCAGCTGGCCACCTCCACCCCTCTCCTGGCCACAGCTTGGCCCTACCAGCTGATTCGCCCCTCGCCCACAGCAACCCCCAGCCTCTTCCCCAGCCGTGGCGGCCGCTCCCCGGCCCCTCGGCCAAGCGGCGCCGGTGGGGCATGGGCAGGTATGTGGAGGGGAAGGTTCTCACCATCGCTCCCGGGGGGGTGAAAATGGGCTACGACTTTTTGGTTTTTACCAGCCCCTTCTGGACCAGACAGCGATAGAATTCCTGAATGTATGTGTACACACACTTCCAATCCGGCTCGCGCATCCGGACCATGTCCTCCACGTCCAGCAACTGCGGACAGTCCGCGTGCTTCCTGGGGGCAGGGAGAGAGAGGGGCAAGCCAGTGACCGCAGCCCAGTCGGGGAGGGGAGGGAAGAGAGAAAACAAGAGACACAGATCAATGCAGTTCCCATCCCCCCGCCCCCGGGCAGATGCTGCTCTGCTCTCGCATGCTCTGGGGGTGCGCGATGCAGGGGCAGGAGGGCTCCAGGCACTGCCCGCGCCAAGGCCATTCAGTGAGATTTGGGGTGGGGAGGGGCACAAGCCAGGGAGGGGGAGGGCGGGTGAGCAGCGTGGAGAGGCGTGAGGTCCAGAGGGAAGGACAGATGGAGGCAGAGGAGGAAGAGTGAGGTGTTCTGGCGCGCCGGGTGCTCGGGGAGCGGGTTCCAGAGCGGAGCGGCGCTCTATATAGCACCTATATAGACCCGCCGGGAGGACGGTGGGGGCGAGCCCAGCCCTCCTGCCCGGCTCCGCTTGGAACTGCGCGGCACAGCCCTGGTGCAGGAAGCTCGGGAGAAGACGCTCACAAGAGCTGGAGGAGGAGGAAGGACGAGAGGCCACCTGGCTTCCAGGCTGGAGAGATCGATGGCTCTCTCAAGTCCACGCACCGGTTTCCCAATTAAGGCAAAAAGTTCATTACCAGGAGCACCAAGAGCCAGGCACGTGGCCCCCTTCTCGCTCCACCAAACAGCACCTTGGCACTCAGGGAGCTCACGGGAGCTCCCAGCTTGTGCCACCGCCCCGGGCCCCGGGCACCGGCCGGGATGGGACCAGCACCAGCCCAGACCTGCCTCTGGACAGAGCGCTGGAGGGGAGGAGGAGTGGGTGGGAGAGAGACAGAAGGAAGGAGAGAGGGGCTGGCTGCCAGCCCTCCAGCTGGATGCGCTCCCGTCTCTCAGCACCCAGGAAAACCAGAAGCAAAAGGGGAAGGGAAGAGACTGGAAAAGCTGCGACGGTGTTTGAGCCCCTACGACCATGAAAGGAGGCGTCTGGCGTGGACAAACCCCGCTACCCAGGGGCTGCAGTCCCAGACCCCGGGATGGGATGTACTGCCTGCGGCTAGGCGGGCTTGGGGGGCTGCTGCCCTGCCTTTGGGTGCTCTGCCCCACACCCAGGAAAGCCCAGCGCCCCACACCCACCCCCACCATGCCAGACCAGGCTGCACTGGTCTCTTGTGGCTCTGTCCACACAGCCACTGCTTTCTCCTTGCCCCGGTGTCCCAACCTTGTTGCACAACACTGGGGTAGCGATGCTGATGAGCGCCCCCCTCCAGCGCCATCGCCCCAGCCCAGGTCTGCCCTTGCACTAGGCAGCGAGCGCGAGAGCCACTTTGAGCCACCCCAAGCCCACATGATGGCACGACAGCTACGTACTCTGCAGAGGAGAAGGCCACCTCGAAGTTATGGCGGCGGTTCTGGGGCGTCAGCTGGCTGTAGTCAAACGCCTCAGGGAAGAAGTTGTGAACCAAGGCGCAAAAGGCCATGCCGTCACTCCAGCTGGACGAGAAGTTCTGGATGTCCACGTGCTGTGAGGGCATGAGAGTTACCGAGGGGGAGAGTGACCGGCCCAGGGGACAGGGAGAGGAGGTGGCACTCACCTCATAGCCCCGGGTCTTGGCTCTGCACCAGTCCAGCAACATCTGCTTGATGCTGTTGGCATTGGGCACACCAAAGCTGGAGGAGCGCTGCACGGCAGTGCGTGCCGCCGTGGGGTTTGGCGAGCTGTGGCAGAAGACACAGAGTGTTACCCACGCAGCGCTTGCCACCTCAGTCGGCCTGCCCCCCGGCCCAGCCTCACCTCCCACTCTCCTTCTGCAGCTTCTCCATCATGGCCTTGCGAGCCTGAGAGGCCGATGTCTTGGGCAGGCTCTGAGCTTTCATCAACTCCTTCTTCTTCTCAGCCTGGCGCCGCTCCAGCGCGGCCAGGCTGCTCTGCCTGGAGGCACTCTCATCTTCGCGGTCGAAGATGCTGGGAGAGAGACAGGCGAGGCTAAGGGGCCAATGAAGGGCACATGGTGGCCTCAGCCCATTGCCGGCCCTGGAGCTTTGAGATCTTCACGTCCCTGGGACAGAAAGGGGGTGGCTTGAGGTCCTCCTGGCTGGCAGACATGTCTCCATGCCTATGGAGGGACCCACTGGGACTGTGGGAGACAGAGAGAGTGCCCCAAAGACTAGGGTGCTTTAGGGACACTGCTGCACAGGGAGACTGCAAGCTGGGCAGAGAGGGTTTGTGCAAGCAGAGGGCTGGCCTAGGGCTGGCCCTGGGGAGGCACCACGGCTCACCTGCCTGTCTTCTTGGAAGAGGAGCTGTAGGATGATTTGGTTTGAACAAACGTGCTATTGCCATCTGCAGAGAGAGGGAGAGGGAGCGGACCTTGGGCAGGAGCAGACGGAAGTGGCACCAGGCAGGTGGGGGGCTCTGCCCACGCCACGGGCAGGGACAGCTTAGCAGCAGAAGTGCCCCTGTGATTGTGCCCAGAAGATGCTACAGGGAAAGGGGAGGAAAAGCTCTTACTGTCTGATCTCTTCACATAACTCGACTCCGTGGTTGTGGTACGGGAAGTCTTGGTGCCATCACCTGCACGAGAAAAGGCAACAGGGGATCAGCTGGGGCCAGGGGCAGCAGCACCCACACTCATCGCTGCCAAGCACCCTCGCATCCATGTAGCACCAACAGGGAGAAGTCCTAGGTGGCAGAGCCATGGCCAGGGCAGGCAGAGGGGGGACAGATGGCACATGGCCCCCAGGCAGAGCAAAGAGGGCAGTGCAAAGGAGCACGGAGCTAGAGCATCCCTCACAGCCCACTGTAGCAACTCAGCTTGAGGCACCCAGGGACTGGGAGAGCAGAGGTTTGGGAGACAGAAGACAGGACAAGCTGCAGACAAGGCCTCTGTCACTCTGACAGGTTGGAGGATCAGGTGGGAAGTCACCAGAGCAGATCCCTTAAAGATCCCTGGGCAGGCTCGGGGCGAGCCAGAGGAGATACAGCAAAAAACTCAGCCCTGAATCACAGTCCAGCTCCCAGCACGGTCAAGCCAGACCCAGGACAAGTGGCAAGAGTGGCAGAGAGAAACTGCGGCGACAGAGCACCGGGAAAGACTCTGCACGGCCTCCCGAAGGGCTGGCACACCCGCTGTGCTGGGCAAGTGAGCCCTGCGAGCCCCAGCCCCGCTCATACTAGACTGGATGAGACGCTCGGTCTTGGTGACGGTGCTGCGTGACGAGCCATCAGCCGACTGGGTGCTCTGTGTGGTGGTGGTCTCTGTGGCGTGGCCAGCCCTCCCTGCTGTAGCCTGGCTCCTCATCTCCTGCAGCCGCTGGTCTCGCTCCTTCTCCCGTTGATCTGCAAACACAGGTGGGAGATAGCGTCAGCAGGGAGAGGGAGGGGCAGCAAGTACAGTCCCTGCCATACCGGGGGTCCTGCCAGCTGCTGCCAGTCCAGAACCGGCTCATAGGAAAGACAATGTCCTCAGCCTGGCACAGCCAGAGGTGCAGAACACCCAATGCACCCTCCTCCTCCGCCACAGCTGGATGGCCCTGCTCCAGCACCCTGCCAGCTCCACCTGCAACATTACCCTCAGAGCCCCGACTCCTGTGGAGTTCACCGTCCCCAAGTACCTCGCTTGCGCTGGCGCAGCTCCCGCATGGCGTTTCGGATCAGTCGCCGCTCCTCAAAGTCCGTTGTCTGATCCAGCTGCAGAAGGAGGCAGAGGTCAGCATCACCCCTCTGCACCAGCTCAGGGTCCCCTCGCCTTCCCCCAGGAGCCTGGCAGTGCCAGCAGAGGTACCATCTTATCCAGAACATCCTCATCCTCAATCTTGTTCAGCTCCTCCACATTCAGCTTGCTCCTTCTCTCCAACTCCCTCGCTTGGGCCTTCTCCATGCCGTTGGGCAGCTCTGGCTCCAGCCTTGGGGCCTGGGGCTGCTCCACCACCTCCGGCTCCATCTGCAAGGACAGTGCTGTGCAACTGAGCCTCCGCCAGCTTGGCCACCCCCCACCTCCTCATGCTGCTCAGTGTCCAAGCCCCCCACCACCCTGACACTCGCCCAGTGCCACAGGCAGCGGGGACCCTGGAGAAGACGCGCCACATGTGGCATAAGAGCTCACAGCAGGTGGGACGCTGCGGGCATCCCCTGCCCCATGAGGGTCCGGCAGTCTCTGACATGCTCCCAGTCTGGCTGCCAAAACGCCCCCAAATACTCGCCAGCCCCATCGCTGCAGGCTGCCGGGCCCCTCCAGGAGGCAGGGGCTGCCCGGGTGCTCCTGGCTGGGCAGCGCCTGGTGCCCAGCAGCAGGTAAGGTGCTGGCAAGGCCAGTGCACGACGTTAGCAGCACAAGGGATTTCCAGGGAATTAAGGGACTTAGCAGAGAGAAGAGCTTGTGTAGGAGATCAAGAGCCTCTCCCGCATTCCCAGTCAGGATCTAGGCCAGCTCAGCCCCCGCCAGAGCAAAGTCAGGACGCCAAGTCCCTTTCAGCACGACCCCCCAGCAATGCGCAGCAGGCAGCGGGCCAGGCCCGGAATAGGGCAGAGGGACGCAGAGAGGAGGTGTCAGCGTGAGGCCAGAGCAGCCCTGCTCCACACCTGGCCCCCTCCTGCATCCCGCTGCCCCAGCCCAGCACCTGGCCCACGGCAAAGCCACCGGTGGGAGATGACACTGGCCACGTGTGCCTGTGCCACCACCTGTGCCTCAGCACTGCTGCGTGCAGGCGGGGGCAGGACAGCTGCCTGCAGCCGGCACGCCGGCAATGCGGGGCAGGCAGGCGCCATTCGCCCCATGCAGCAGCAAGCCCAAATGGTGGCAGATCCCAGTGACACCGCATCGCCCGTGCACTGCAGCCACGGTCCCACCTCATGCCAGGGGTTTCACCTTGGCTCCAGACACCCACCGGGTCGCCAGGAGCCCTGCGAGCCGGTGCCACCCCCCCGTCCCCCCTGTCGGGCGCTGCCGTGGGGCAGGGCTGCCCACACTCACACCACTGTTGCTCCGGGAGAGGTGCAGGGTCGATTGCTGGCGCGTACTGGAGAAAGCGGGCGGATGGGCCACGGGGCTGCCGGGCTCCTCAGTGCCCTCAAAGTAGGCGCAAGGGTCCTGTGCTTCCAGAAAGAGGGTGCTGAGGTCCTCCTCAGGGGGCTCCTGCGGCCCCAGCCGCAATGCCAGCAGGTCGAGGTGGTGGCCCAGGCGCGCCAGCTCTGCTCGCAGTTCCAGGTGCTCTTCCTCCAGCGCCCGCAGCGCCCGTGCCAGCGGCTGCACCTGCTGCAGTGCCTGCTCCAGCCGCCCCTCCACCGCCCCCCAGAAAGCACCCAGCTCCCGCCGCAGCTCCGCCAGCTCAGCCGTCCCGGCCTGTGCCAGGCCCTCCAGGCTGACCCCCGGCATGGCGGCAGTGGCGGTGCCGACAGACATCGCGGCGAGCCCCGCTCAGCTGTCCTCTGCCCTTTATAGGGGTGCCGGGGGTACCCCCCCCGCTGGAGGCTGGCCCAGCACGGCTCTGCACCCGTCAGGCTATTCTTGTCTTGGCGGTCAGGGGTCCCGCACAGGGGTGCTGAGGCAGGCGCCGACACTTGGCAGCATTTCCAGGCCTGGGACCAGGTGGCTCAGCAAGGGGGAGCCCTGCCGAGCAGCCTCCCGGCCCGGGCAGCTGCCAGCTCAGGGGGGGGACGCTGTGGGGCACAGTGGGTGGGGCTGAGCCCCCACGCAAGATCAACCACGGATCATGGCTGTGCTGGGCACGCTCCAGGGCCGGGGACCACCCACACGCCCTTTCGCCCGAGTGCCCTCCTGCTCCCGGCCAGCATCACCCACAACACACAGACATCTCCAGCTCCAGGCCGGCACCAGTGCCAGGGCCTCAGCCACCAGCTGTGATTTCTGGGGGTCCCTGTCCCCCCGTGCTGCCTGACAATCGCCCCAGCGGGAGCAAGTCCCTGCACAATGGGCACAGGTGGCACCGCACCAGCGAGAGGACACGCTGCAGCAGCCACCGTCCTCAGATCCCCACACCCTGCCGGTCCCTCTGACTGAGCCCCTACCTGGCAGGGCCGCCTGCACCGCTGCCTCCTCCTCCTCCTCCCCCGCTGGGAACACACTTGGAGACCAGGTCTCCCGCCGGGCAGCCGATGGGTCCTGAGCCCCCCACCCCGCCAGGCAGTGCCGCTAATACCTTAATGAGAGCTGACGGGCGGCTCGGGCCAAGCCCGCCCAAGCGCATTAGCGTGGAGAAGGCACCGCTCCACAAGCCGCAAGCTGCCCGTGGGCAGCGGGACCCACCAGCTGGCGCAGGCAGCACTTGAGGGCACCCCTGCCAGGCTGTGGGCGCTCCTGCCTCGCACCAGCAAGGGCTGAGCCGAGGACGGAGCCAGCCGGCAGTGCCATGGCCACCGTTGGTGCCGTGCCCGCAGAGGTAGCCAGGCGCACGCGGGGCTACAAGCGAGGCAGTTGACATCCTGGCTCCTGCCAAGGCCGCGTGCTCGAGCGCCTCGCATTACCCTAGATGGCCAGGAGCAGATAAAAGCACTCAAAGGACTGCACGCGCGGGGGCTGCCTCCTGTGAGCACCCAGCCCTGACGCCCCCAGCACCTGGGGGGCCACATCCCACTCACTCCCCAAAACAGAGCAGAGGGAAGTTTTGGTTTTTTTTTTTTGTTGTTGTTTCTGTTGTTGTCCTTGTGGGAGTTTTTGGGTGGGGTTTTTTTTTTTTTTTGGTTTTGTTTTGTTTTTTTTCCTCCCCTCCAGTCGCACCCAAGAATCCCTCCCAGGCCAGGCAGGCTGGGGCTGCCACTCTGCTGTCGGCTTGGGATTGCAAAGCAGGAGGCAGCAGGAGCCCAGCCCGTGGCTCCAGGGTGGGTCAGAGACCCTCAGGGAGCCCCCCTGGGGCAGGCTCCCCAGCGCCACAGCCAAGTGCCATTCCCAGGAGGGAAAACAGAGGGGTTGGTGGCAATGGGTTTTCCCTGGGATGCTGCCACCCCAGAAAGGCATTTAAAGCAAAGGGAGAACCACAAAAGGCTCCCGGCCCAGCTCGCATCTGCGCGCATGGTGGCACAGTCCAGGGTGCAGGGGGCTCACGTGCCTGGGGCTGCGAGTCCCATGCAGACCCTGGGGTCTTTTTGCAAAAGAAAAAAACAAACAAACCAACCAACCAAAAACCAAAACCAGCCAGAGCTTCCAGACCATGCTGCCAGCACCAACCCACCCACTCTGATCACTGCTCCCCACCCCAAGCCCAGGACCCTCCAGGCCATCCCGAAGCGAGGCACGGCCCTATGGCACCCAGCCCCTCTGGACACTCACCTTGGTGACATTGCTGCTGACACTGCTGATACTGCAGACGCTGCTACTGCTGCTGGGGATGGTGGTGATGCGGATGGGGGTGCTCCGCAGCCCCAGGGTCACCTCTGCAAACGGACCAAGAGGGATGAGGGGATTGCCCCAACCCAGCCCCACGCCCAGGCAGCGGCTCCGGCCGGGCTGCCTGGCTGCCGCATGCATCCTGCCTCAGCAGTGGGCATTAAGCTCCGGGGACAGTCAAGACAGGGGAGCCAGCTCCCCTCGCCACCCTGGCTCGCCCTCCTCCCCAAGGAAGGGCACTTTCGGCAGTGCTCCAGGTGGAGTGAGGGACGGCCCCAGGAGCACCCAGAGCCGCCGTCTGTGGGCAGGCGGGGCTGGATTGGATACTGTGCAGCAGCAGGGATGGGATGGAGCAGGACCTGCTCAACCAGCAGATCAGTGGGGCCAGAGCATGAATGTGGAGCAAAGGATGGGGCAGCGGTTGGGGAAGGACCTTGGGCACGACTGTGTCAGGATGGTGGGGACGGGGACAGGCTGCAGGGCCAGGTGGCCTTCCAGTATGAGGGTGGCCTGAGCAGGTTGAGCCTCCCTGCCAAAGGCTGAGGGCTGCCAGGCTCACTCCCATTCACGACCTCTGCTCTTCCGGCTGTGCCCACCTTCAGCCTCCGGGCTGCCAGAACCCAAATGCCACTGCTACTGCTGACATGTCCCATCAGTGCCTGCCTGGCTCATAGCTACCCACCCATCTGCACACCGGTGTCCACCAGCTCAGTGGTGCCCACCCCGTCCTGTCAGGAGCACTGTCCCGCTGTGCTTACGGCCCTGCCAGCTCCTGCCTTCTGGTGCCCACCTCCCTGCGGTGGGTGCCCACCTTTCCCAGTCCCACCTCCCTGAGTGATGCCCACTCACGCTCATCATCCCTACAGCGCCCAGTTGCCATGCTGCCCACCTTAGAATCACAGAAGGGTTTGGGTTGGAAGGGACCTTTGACGGCCACCCAGTCCAACCCCCTTGCCAGGAGCAGGGACATCTCCAACCAGACCAGGTTGCTCAGAGCCCCGGCCAACCTGGCCTGGAATGTTTCCAGGGATGGGGCATCCACCGCCTCTCTGGGCAACCTGTGCTGGTGTTTCCAGCCTTCCCAACAGCTGCCCTCTGCCCACCTTCCCCGCTCCGCCACCCGCCTGCACTGCCCGCCCTCCTCATCCCATCCCCTGGAGAAGTGCCCCTGCCCGGTGCCCACCTGCCCGCTGGTTGCCGGAGGCGGTGGCGACGCGGGGCGTGAGGGGCTGCACGCGCCCGTCCTTGATCTCGATGGTGAAGTAGGTCTTCATGCCGTCGAGGCCGGGGCGGGCGGGGAGCGGGACCGTGCGCTGCTCTGCGCCGCCGCCGCCGCCGCCCCGCGAGTTTTGAGCGGGTCCCGGCGGGGCCGTGC
>WHYT01016638.1:65368-76039 GCA_009806455.1 Tetrax tetrax | reverse complement strand
CCCGCCCCCGTCGCGCTGGGGCCCGGCCCCGGACTCGCGGGGGCGAAGCGTTGAGCGCGCTCCCGCACCGAGGCGGCTCCGGGCGGCGCTGGGGGGCCGGGCTCTGCGGAGGACAGTGGCGGCGGGGGTCACCGGGGCTGCAGCGACCCGCGGGAGTCCCCGCCTCGCGCGCCGCGCCCCCCGTCCCGGCCCCACGCATGCACACAGTCCCCCGGGGTGCCCTCTATGACGCACGACGCCCCCCCACCCCAGGGCGCCCACACCACGCGTGATGCCACCTCCCCTCTGGCGTCCTGGCACTCGCGCAGCACCCCGCGGCGCCCCCACAATGCATGCTGTCGCCCCCACCCCACACGCAACCCTCCCGGATGCCTTGCCACGCATGCTGCCCCTCCCAACCCCGCAGTGCCCGCAGCCCTTCAAAGCCTCTGCCCCCCCCTCCGCTGGGCCCTGGCTGCTCGTGCACACGGGTGGGGAGGGACAGACGCAGCACGGGGGGCAAGAAAGCAGGTGGGCAGCCAGCCCCGCTCAGCCAGCGGCACCCGGCCACCGCAGCGCTTCGTGCCTGCCCAGGCTCTGCTGGGGACCCTCCTGCCACAGGGAAGCAGAGAGAGAGGAGACAGCCACCGCTGTGGCCTTACCCACGCGGCCAGTTGGGCACGGAGAGGAGGGCACTCGCTCCCACCGGTGAGTGTTCAGGCGAGCCGGGGTCCCCGCTACCTCCTGGGTGGGCACTGCCACTTGGGAAGGGACAGGCCAGATATGCAAGGAACAGGACAAGGGGAGCAGAGGGTGAGCAAGGCACAGGGTGCTGCTGCCATCCCCACCCCCTCACCCAGCACCCTGGGGTCTCTCTCCCTGTCACCCCACACCCCCCAGAGCATAGTGCCAAAATCCAGCAGCACTCGCAGGCTGCCCTGCACCCTGGGGCAGCTGTCTGTGCCTTGCGGTGCCAAACTGCACCACAGAGGAGGGCAAGGCAGAGATTGGGGTACCCACGCCCCAGCTGGGGTGAGTGAGTGGTACCCAGGGTCTGCGTCGAGAGATGGGGATCACCCCTGCACCTGGCCCAGCATCGCTGCTGGGGAGGACGGTGAGGGAGCCCAGCGGCGCAGCCTCCACCCAGGGCGCAGGCAGGCGCCGAACAGACAGCGCCCTGGCCCGGGGCAGGAGTCGCCAATCCCAAGTGCAGGGGCTCAGCCTTTCCCCAGCACCCAGGTTTGAGCCCCAGGGTGTGGTGAGGAGGGTCGGGCGCTGCAGGATGCCTTCCACCCTGGGGCCGTGCCACGCGGCTGCCCACCACCCCCCAGCCTCTCCCCAGGGTTTCTGCCTTCCCAAGACCCAGCAGCCCACCTGGGGCTTGTGGGGAAGGGACCTCCACCTGCAAGGGTGGCTCTGGGGGTGAACCCTGACCCTGGGGGCAGAAAGCTGCTTTCTGGTTTTGCCCCCACACCAGTTTCCTCCCAGCTCAGCACTGGGATGGTTTTGCCAGCAGTAGGAAGAGGGCAGCTGCTGGTCACTGCGATCACTCAAGTCTGTGGGGATGACCCAGAGGGCGCTGGGCCTCGGCTGGGCCAGTGAGCAGGGCCCTGGGGGTGGGTCAGGGCCAGCCGGCGCACAGCTCCCAGCCTTATTGGGACAAAGAATGCAAAAGGCTGGGGTTTGCTGCCGGCACTAATTCCCTTTCATGGCCCTGCTGCAGCTCGGCCGGGAGCTGGGGTCTTGTAAACAGCCCGCCTGGCACCCCGCTGCCCTGGCACCCAGCTGGGGCGGGCACCGCCACCGCACGGCCAGGTGGCAAATGGCCACCAGCTGGGGATGGCCCTTGGCCTGGCCACATCCTGCCCTCACATTCCTGCTGCAGCCCGCGTGGGCACGTCACGTCCCCAGGGCTAACGCCCTTCCCAGCACCGCCACGATGTGTGTGCCACAGGGCAGGGGGGCAGTGGGGGTCCCCAGGGACAGCACTGCCTAGCTGGGGTGGGGGCCATGGCCCCAGCACTCCCGCTCCATGGGGCTGCACTTACCCGCTGGTGGTTTCTCACGCTTCCCAGCTGGTCCCGGCACCTGGCTGTGCATCCTGATACCAAGCTGTAGGGAGGGAAAGGGGCAAAGCAATCAGTTGTGTGGGGGGGTACATGCACCCCTCCACCATCAAGCTGCCTTCACCCACAGGACCACCAGCCCCTGGTGAAGAGAGCAGTGGTGGCCCCAGTCCAGTTCTGTACCTGGCTGCCCCGGCTGCCAGCGCTGGGCTGGCCTCGGGGGGGCTGCTCCACCCGGCAGCTTTGCCCCTCACCGGGCTCCTGGGCCGTGGCAGGGCTGCCTGGGCTCCCTTCCTTCCAGGCTTCCTTGGGCTGGGCAGCATCCAGGGAACACAACTGGTCTTGCTCCGGCTCCTCGTCACCATCTTCAGGCTTCGGACTGGGCTCCGGGGCCGGCTGCAGCTCCAGGAGCACGAGGGTCCCCGAGACCACGGCTGCAGGAGAGGGAATAGGCTCCACGTGGGTGAAGCCTGCTCCTGCGGCCCCACCGGGCACCCGGCTCCCCCATCCACACCTTTGGGAGACGCTGTGCTGCCCTCTCCATCCTCTCGCCCCTGCCCGCAGCTGGTCCTGGCACTGCTCCGGCCCCGGGCACGCACCCCAGCGGGACTTTGCCACCAGCATATGCAGGGACTCACCCTGGGCTGTGGGTTTCTGGGGGTCTCCCGCCTGCCGGCTGCACAGCTCCTGCATCACAGCTGGGATGTGCTCCTGCTCCACCGCATCATCCCGCTCGTGGGCCTGGGGAGAGCAGAGGGTGAGAGTGGGACCAGCCCCCTCTGGTCTCTGGCCAGGTCACCCTGTCCCATCCCTGCCACCTGGCCAGGGATATGCCACAGGCTGTGGCCTCTTCCCATGCCACCCAGGTCCCTGCCTGCACACTGCTGGGGATGAACAACCACAGGGGTCACTGTGGGAGGCTGGTGTGGGGGACAAGCATCCCGGCACCCTGCTGCCTCCCCCAGGCAGAGAGGGGGATGCCATTGCCTACTGAAGACGGGGCCCCAAACCCTGCGTACCCCTGGGGCTGCTGGCACTCCTCTGTCTGGGGCACGGAGCAAGGAGCTGGCCCTTGGGTCCCTCTGTGACCTCCGCCACAGTATGCCAGCCTGGCCCATCGTGGATGCCAGGAGGTGGGAGGAGAGGAGAGGGAGGACAAGCATCCCGGCACCCTGCTGCCTCCCCCAGGCAGAGAGGGGGATGCCATTGCCTACTGAAGACGGGGCCCCAAACCCTGCGTACCCCTGGGGCTGCTGGCACTCCTCTGTCTGGGGCACGGAGCAAGGAGCTGGCCCTTGGGTCCCTCTGTGACCTCCGCCACAGTATGCCAGCCTGGCCCATCGTGGATGCCAGGAGGTGGGAGGAGAGGAGAGGGAAGGCCCTGTCCAGTGTCCCACCCCTTTCTGCCCCACAGCCCAGGCACCTCAGGGCTCCATGAGGCTGAGAGCACCCAGTTTTGCATCATCTTGTCCCTGCCCACAGCACCAGCAGCTCGGCTCGGCAAACAATGGGATGCTCTGGGCACAGGACCAGATGCAGGTGACAGGTGCATCCCTGACACACGCCTGAGCAGGGCCAGAGTGTCCTGCTGTCACCAGCCAGGGCACAAGGGTGCCAGTCCCGCTGTGCTGGTGCCTCTAGGAGCACCACGGGCTGCAGGTGCTGATGTGACTCCAGGCTGGGGGGAGGCGGAGAGGGGCCCATACCCTGAGGGGACACATGGGAACCAGGAGCCAAACCCAGGTGCCATGGCAGCGACCATTTAAGAGAGGTGGCCTTGATTTGGAGTAATAGGCTGGACAGAGTGGGACAGCCCCGTCGGCTGCTCGGGAGATGCCCCAGCATAGCCAGGACCAGGGGCAGTGTGTCAGCACAGCCGGGTGGGGACGGCAGACAGCGCTGAAAGGTGGCAGAGGGCCAAGTCCCCCCTGCAGCCTCTTGCCATGGCCCCGGGGCAGGCAGAGGAGGAAGCTGGGCCGAAGAGAGGCGGATGCGGGGACCCACGCCTGCCCGCTCGGCTGTGGTTATAACCACCACTGCTCCCTTCCCCTCCCTCTCCCCCAAAGGGCAACCTGCACAGTGTCTCTGCGGGGATCTCCTACCGCCATGAGCCACAGCGCCCCGAGGGGTCACTGCCGCTGCACAGCAAACCCAGGCACCAGCCTTGTTCCAGAGTGTGCCCTGGCCCCTAAAGGGCCAGCAGGAACAAGCAGCACAGGGAGGGGGACAGAGGGATCCAGGTTTCTGTCATCCTCAGGGAGAAACCCCGAGGCACCCAGGCCTGAGCCCCCAGCCCCAGCTGGCCATTGCTGGGGTCACACCAGCACAGCCCAGCCACATCCCCCGGGTTGCCAGAGCCCCCAGCTCCATCTGCCCCGGTGCTCTGGGTGGGTGAGCCTGACATACCCCAGGCAGGCTGGCGCAGGAGCCCAAGAGAAGGGCGAGGAGGCCTTCAGTGGTCCTGTCCCCTGAGCAGCACCCTGTGCACTCACCGCTGAGCCTTTGGGCTCCTGGGCTGGGGGCTGCTCTGCAGCCCCACCGCAGCCGCTCTCTTCCAGCTCAGCCAGCACCGGCTGCTCTGCATTGTCCCGCTGGCTGCTCTCCCCACTCCCAGCTGTGGCCAGAGGCTCGGTGCTGTCCTCGCCAGAGCTCTTCCCGCTCCCTTCCAGGGCTGGCAGCTCAGTATTGCTCCTCCGTCTGTTCTTCTCGCTCCCAGCCAGGGCTGGCATTTCAGCATCATCCCTCCGGCTGCTTTTCACATCCACAGGCACACCAACGGGCTCGCTGCCGTTCCTCCGGCTGCTCTGCGCATTCCCAGCCAGGGTTGCGGCTGGATGGGAGCAAAGGTGTTGTTTAGGAAGGAGCTGCCCACACCCTGGGCTCTCCAGGGTAGCCATCCCGGGACGCGAGGACGGTGCCTCACCTTCGATCTCCTCAGCCCGCAGCTTGCGGATGGCAGCTCGGATCAGCTTGCGCTCCTCGTACTCACCCGCTGCCCGCAGCTGCAAGAGGGAAAGACCCAGGAGAGAAGCAAGATCATCACCGTCAGCCCCCGGCACACCGTCAGCCCCCGGCACACCGCCACTCACCAATTTTGTCAGCTCCTCCACATCAGTGATGGCCTCGAGCTGCCGGGACAAGGCGGACAGGGCTGTCTGCTGCTCCTCCTCCAGGCACCGGGACCTGCACAGGAGCAAGAACGGCAGGCAGGGAGTTGCTGTGGGTGCTTGGGAGAAAGTCCCCTTGCGGGCAACTGGCCAGTTCAGGCAGTGGGCACCCCCACGTGCCAAGCCACTTGGCACTGAGCTGCTCCCACTCTCACACCCGTTCAGATCTGTCCAAGCCACAGTGGGGCCAGGCATAGAAGCTACCGTCCCCTGGGGCAGAGGGAGGGGGGGAGTGGGACCCTGGCCCCACGTCGGACTCACCCCGGCCAGTTCTCCTTGTTGTCCTGCCGGTGGCTGCCACGCTCTGGGCGGAAGCGCTTGGATGCCAGTGCCTCCTCGTCCCGCTCCAGCTCCTGCCGCTGCAGCTCCCTGATGGCCGACCGGATGCGGCGTCGCTCAGCCAGGTCCAGCGTTGCCTCCAGCTGGGTGCAACAGGGCAGGGCTCAGCACCGGCTCCGGTGCCGCCCTCTGCCCGGCTGCCCACGCGCCGGACAATGGGTCTGTCTGTCTGGCGCGGCCCACGCGCACAACGCACGCTGCCCGGCACTGCCTGGCCCTGCGGGGAGCGGGCACGATTCTCCCGGGGGCAGGAGGCTTGGACCAGCCATAGCCAGGAGGGACTGCCACAGCGGCACCGAGACCTCCAGGCACGTCAGGGGCGCACAGTATGACTGCCCATCAGTGGTCTGTGCAGCCCCCGAGGGCCGGTTCCCTGCAGCCTCGACCCCCATGCCGCCAGCACAGAGATGAGCCCTCCTGTCCACGCCAGCCCCTCCAGCAGCAGTCTGTTCCCCTCCCGCCCCCGTGGCCCCCAGGAGCTGCTGGCTGGGCAGGTCCAAGCACCCCACCGAGGAGGGGTCCTCCTGCCCCCAGCCCTCCTCACCCTCAGCCAGTGCTAGGGGATGGTGGACAGCTCTCGGAGCCAAATCCATGAGCGGCATCTGGCCTAAATCAAAGTCCAACTCTCTGTATGTGGGAAGCACACCCACAGCTGCCCCCACAAACATCTCACAGGAGCTCCTCAGCCCACCCAAGGCCATCCACCAGGACCTGCACGGACATCCAAAACTGCTTCCCCTCTTCTAGGTCAGGTCCACAGCCCCAGCCCTGCCACCAGCCCAAGTGCTCCAAGGGGGCCACGCACAGCCCCCCCAACGCTGAAGTAGGGCAGAAGGCAGCCGGACCTGTGGGGAAAGTCCAGCCAGGGCAGACACAGCCCCACTGTCCACCCACTGTCCTGCTGTGGGACATCCGGACTGACCTGCTGCTGGGAACCCCAAAGGCGATTTCCCAGGGAGCTCGTTAAAAATATACCCCATTTCCCAGGGAGCTCGTTAAAAATACACCCCATGACCCACAGCAGCTGCTGTCAGCATCAAGCCCCGGCACGCTGGGAGCAGCTGCAGCTGTGCCACAGAACAGAGCATCAGTCCCCTCTGTTCCAGTCCCATGGGCCACCGCCAGGCCACTCATCCAGGCTCTTCAGGCTCTGCTGTAGTGGGAATCCAGGGTTGGTCCCTCGGCTGGACCCAGGCTGAGGAGCGCTGAGGGCCCCAAGGCACTGCCCACATGCAGAAACCCCCCTGCGCAGAGCCCCCAGCAAGGCTGTCGTCCTTCGCCCTCCCTGCTTGTCGGCTGGGGACCAGGGGAGGATATTCCCATCCTGGTGAAGCCAGCAGGCACGGAGCTGCCACATACCACCCCAGTGGTAAAAAAGTTGTGGTCCTCCAGCCCTTGCGAGCTTCAAGGCTCAGCCAGGAGCGTTCTCCTTCCCCAGCTGGGAAGACTCCGGCAGGATGCTCGGCAGCCGGGACTGCCGACCCCCAGGGCAGCTCCCCCTGGGCTGCGCAGCACCAAAAACGCATGCAAGCTCGGGGGCAGCCACTCGAAGCCGGGGATGCTCCCTGCTACCCTGGCAGCCCCCACCACGCCGGCCAGCAGCGCCATCCCTCCCAGCACACTGCTGCCGCTTATGGCATCCCACAGCAGCACCAGGGTCTGCCTTCCTGGCCAGAGCTGGGGTCTGCAGCCCCCTGCGCTCTTTTCCAGAGCTGGCGTGAGGGCAGGGAAGCGGCTGGGAAGAGCAGGAGCCGCTGCGCTGCCAGGGCAGGGGGATGTTGGGAAGGAAATCAGCCCCTCCGTCCACACGGGCCTCCCATTTCCCGTCTGCGCTTGGCTGGCCTGCCCCAGGCGGCCGCCTGCACCCTGGGGATGCTGCCGCAGGCGGGGACGCTGGCTGCCGGGACAAAGGCACCGAGACAGGGCCTTTCCTGCTGCTGCTCCAGCAGAGATGGCGGCCACTGTGGACAACTGGGAAGCCCAGCTCTGCTGCTGACAGCAATGGGCTGAGGGAGTGATGGAGCCTGGTCCAGCCCAAAACAAGGGGCTGGAGGTGGAGGCTCCATGGTATGTACGGCTCTTCTCACAGCTGTATAAAGGCCTTGAGGACAGAAAAACACTCCTCCACTGCACGCTGGGAGGCTGCGGCCCCAGCCCTTCCCTAAATAAGCTGCTGGTGGTGCGTGGCTCGGCCCCAGCAGCCAGGTCAGGGCAATGGGGGAGACAGCAGCTGCAGGAGCTGGGAGTGCTGGGAAGGCGGGGGGACACAACGGGACACCAGCCCTGAGCAGGGGACACCCGTCCAGCAGCAACAGGGTCTGCCTGGCCCAGGAGGCTCCAGCTGGGACCTGACCTGGTCCCGGAAGGCTTCTCCCCGCAGGAGAAATGGCAGCGGGGCAGGAGAAAGAGCCTTGTCCCAAGCCCACGTCAGCAGGGAGATGGGATGAGGCAAATGAGTGGCTTTGTAGGCTCCGTGGCCAGCGGTGAGGAGGAACGTGCCGGAAACCACAGCTGGAGCCAGGGAGTGGGAAGGGGCCAAGGGGCCCAACCCTGCCGGCATGGGCAGGCCCAGGGATCAGCACATGCCAGGGCCCCACCAGCCCTGCCCAGGCGGCAGTAAATTAATGGTTACAAGCAAACGCCCGCCTCGGCACACACACAAAGTGGCTTTGTGAAAAGGATGCTGGCAAGGAACCCGTGGGCTGCTTTCCCAATGATGCCCAAGCACAGCAGCGTTCAGAGCCCCAGCATGGCTTGCAGCTCCTTCAGGATGGCCGTAATTAGCCCTGCACCCATCCGGCTCCCCAGAACGCTTGGGAGGCTGGAGCCCAGCCACATGGAAACTGCCCTGGGGAGAGGAGCAAGGCCTGTGAAGCACCTCCTGCAGCCCCAAGCTTCACTGTCACCTTTGGAAGCAGAGAAAACAAGGAAGGACAGCTGGGTGACAGGGGTGTGGCAGGGATGCTATACTCCTCAGGGCCACTGAAGCCTTTCCCAAAGGCCACTGGGTGTAAGAAGGAGGAGACTTCATGGCCATGACTTTCCTAGCTCAAGCCTGCCCTGCCTCTGCCTGCAAGGGGATTTGCATCCTTCCTGTCTAATTAACCAGGCTGAGATCCGGAGAGGCTGGGAGCGGGAGCATTCCCCAGCCCAGGGACAGCAGACCACAGCCTGGAGCTCAGCACAGCCCTGAGCGCTCAGAAAACTCCCTGCTTCCAGACACCCAGCTAAGGGCCATCCTACAGCAGCACCCACCCCATTCCCCACAGCTCCCTCCCAGGGCTTCTCCAAGCCCTTGGTCACCCTCACGCTGCCCCACAGGCTCATCCCAACCAGCCTCCCCAGGACTGGCATACCAGAGGTAGCTGGGGAGGGAACTGCATGGATGCCTGTGGGAGGGAGATGGGGGGTAGAGGCTCCCCAGCAGCTCCCAGCCCAGCCAGCACAGCAACGGTCCTGGCGAGGGGGCTGCAGGGCCCTGCTCGCATCCACCAGCCTCCTTCTTCCAGGACCCCAGGGACATCACATGCTGCTGCCAAGGTCTTCACTTGCTGGGAGAGAGAAGGAGGAGAAGCAGCCCGGAGCAGAGGGCCGGGGAGAGCAGAGGAGCAGGGAGGAAACGGTGGGAGAGGCAGTTTTCCCTTATATGGACTAATCCTCTTCCAGCTGAGCAGAGCCAAAACCTAACCAGAAAGAAAAATAATTCCCTCCCCGCCTCAACGTCAGCTCAGAGTAGGCTTTCCCCAACGCGTGCTGCACAGGCACAGGGAGATCCACGCTGCGAGCAGGGTGCCTTGGGGTTGCAAAGCCCCAGAGGGTCAAAGACAAAGCCCCGGGGAGAAGCAGCACTTGCTGGGTAAGATCCACACCTTCCCGGGCTGGCTGGAGACCCAGCCGCACCACAGACCCGACGCCTACCCCGTCGCTGCTCCTGGGGCTCCGTCTCAGCCCAGAGACTTCAGCTGGGACGCGGCAGAGCCAGAGCACCGGCAGGACAGGGAGAAAACCAGACCACCCAACCCCACAGCTTCAGGGCTCCCAGACGTCGCTCCACGGAGAGCTGTGGGCTCCTCAGCCCGCGACCCTCGGGCAGGTCTGCCTGCTGTCGCCCAGAGCAGGCTGAGGACGGCACCTCGGGAGGCTCTGGCAGGGCGGCGTAGCCCCCGCGCCGACCCCCTGCCCTCCGGTGCCGTGGCACCCCGACTCTTCCCCGTTCCCACAGACGTTCTTCCCGGCTGACTCAGCTTCCTCCTGCACCCGTTCCGCCAGCGCCGGCCCGGGCCACCCCGCGCTCGGCCCCTGCAAACCTCCAGCCCCGACGCCGGGGAGAGGTGGCAAGTTGGGCAGCCCGGGCAGGTGCCCGAAGCCGGGCGGCGCTTTGTAGGGCTTCCCGGCACAGCAGCCCTGGCCGAGCAGGCCGGAGCCCGGCACCCAGGGTCCCGGCTTTGGGTCCCCTCCCACGAGCCCACCCGACCCAGCAGCCGCGGGGCCACGGCTCCGCTCCGGCCACCGCTCCCGGGGAAACAAACGGAGCAGGGCAGGCGGCACGGACACGGCCCCAGCGGCGGCTGCCCAGGAGGGGATGCCCCGCCATGCGGGCGCACAGCCCCGGGGAGCGGCCCCTGGGACCGGCCGGCCCCGCAGCGGAGACTCGGGCCTGACGGCGGCCGGTACCGGCAGAGCGGTGAGCGGGTAGCGGCGCCGGCGGCGGGAGAGGCCTCAGGCGGGGGCGAGGAAAGGGCCAAGCGCGACCGGACCCTCCGGAGTCACCGGGGCAGGGCGGGGGCTTCTGCACGAGCCCCCCCCAAGCCCCTCTCAGCCCCGCAGCCGCCCGCTGCCCGCGGCCCCGCTCCCCCTCCGGGCCGAGGGGCAGCGGCAGCCCTCCCACCCGCGGCGTCCCGGCCCTGCCCGCCGCGAGGGCTCACCAGTTTCCGCAGCGATCCCTCGTCCATGCCGAGCAGGCTCTCCTGGGACATCCCGCCCGCCGCTCGCTGCTCGCCGCTGCCAGCCGGTGGCTCGGTGGCGGCCGAGACAACAAAGGGCGAGCGGCGCGACCCCGCGCTCAGCCCCGCTCCGGCCCGTCCCGCCCGCACCGCGGCCGCCCGCCCGCCGATTCCCGC
>WHYT01016638.1:46080-65122 GCA_009806455.1 Tetrax tetrax | reverse complement strand
CCGCCGCCGGAGCTGGAGGGTCCCGGTGCCTGGCGCCGGCCCGTGGAGCCGAGCCGAGCCGAGCCGCTGCGCCTGCCCCTGCCCCTGGCCGGGCGGGGTCTGCTCCCGCCTCTAGGAGAAGCCGCTGCGGCTGAAGCCGCGGAGCCCCCTCCCCACCGCCCCGTAGGGGGCACCCGGCCTCGCTTCAGCCCCTTCCCGACCCTTCCCCAGCGTCCTGCCAGAGCCCCCCGGGGCTGGGCGGCCCCCGGGGCTCACTCGTGTCCTCAACCCTTGCCGGCCCCATGCCGTCCCGCACGGTTCTGGCTTGGCCCCGCATCTCTCTCCATCCAAATCCCGCTGCCCCGGGACAGGGTGTAAACGCCCCCGCGCCACCCAGAGCGGGCCCCCCTCTCCCAGCCGGGGCTGGGAGCGATGAGGGACACAGCGGTTTAGGGAGTTAGAGGTTCCTCCAGGCTCCCATCCCAGACAGCAGTGCAGGGACAGCCAAGCACAGGTGCTGGAATGGAGTGGGAGACCCCCAGCTCCTCACCTGCCAGGCTGCAGCCTCGCTCAGCGGAGGACAGATTTGGTGGGGCTTAATCTTGCTCCTGGGCAAAGGCCAGACGTAGTCCCTGGAGAGGATTGAGGCCGGCCCGCTCCTGTGGTCGTCTGGAGGTGCTGTGGGCTCAGCCGCCATCTGCTTCCAGCTCTGGGAGAGGGGGAGAGGTGCTGCCCCTCTGCCCTGGGCTTCCCGGGAGCAGGTCACCGAGATTCCATTCACTACTCCTCCAGGAGTTTCCACCTCTCTGGGGAGGCACACGGGGTGCAGCAGGACCGAGGCCTCCTCTGCCGCAGGAGAAGACCCACCGCTGCAGGCTGGAAGAATGGAACATGGTGCAGGTGCCCGGAGGGTCCAGCAGTGTCCGTACCTCGAGCGTTGTTGGTTCAGACGCCCCACAGTTTGACAGTGTGCATCTCCAGCTGGGCTGGCACCCCAGAGCCCGCAGCTCCCTGCCCTCCTCAAGTCCTTGTTCTCCAGTCTCAGGCAGCATCAGGCTCTGCTGGAGCACAACGGCCCCTTCCCAAGCAGCTGCACTCTAAGCACTCTGCTGCCCAACAGGTCCTTCCTGTCCCTCTGCCAGCCTCAGAAGCGATGTGATCTTCACTTGCTGGATGAGCCCCGTTCTGTTCGGCTGCCACGTGTTCCATGCTGGGGTCTCCACTGCCAGCAGCTCTGCTCGTTACACAGCGAGCCCTGGGGCGAGAGCAGGGAGGGCTGCGGGCTGCTGCCCAGCACCTCCGCACCAGACGGGCCAGGGTGTGATCTCGCCTGCTTGCAGAAATCATAGGGCATCTGTCGTGTGCCAGTGCAGGCGGGGAGATTGCACAGCAGATGGGACAAACTCGCACCAGGAACAGGGCCCTGGGTGGGCATAGGGGGCCGATCCCTGGGGGCTCCCCAGCCAGGGGACAAGCAAGGGGAGGAGGGTCAGGAATCCTCTCAGTTCCCTTGGTAGATGCTAAACGTGATGTTAAACACCAGTGATGGAATTTTATTGTGCCAGCATGCGTCTGGGACTGGCCTGGCCCAGGAGCCGGGGACATGCCTGCTACTCAAGGGTGGGACGATGCAGGCCAGGACAGGAACCTTGTTGCAGCACCAGGCAAGGAGAATTCAGTTTCTTTTGAGCCCGTGGCCCTTCCCCTGGGCACGGCAGCAGAGAGGAGCACAGGGGCAGGCATTACCCCGCTGTCCCAGCAGCACAGACCCACGGGCAGCGCAGGCTGCCCAAGCCCTGGCAGCAGGGCAAGGAGGGTCCTGGGACCCCTCTACCCTTCTGCTTGTTTCAGCAGCACATAGGAGCTTTCCCAGCCTCACCCTTCCTCCCCTGGGAACACCTGATGCCCACAGATGTATTGCTCCCAGTCTCCCTACACCTGATGCTTTGTGACCAGTCCCAAGGTCATAAATCAGCTGGACCTGACCAGAGGAAGACAGGGAGGAGGGTCCTGCCACCCCAAGGGGGTGCTTGGGCCAGGCACCCACCCCTGGCTGACCAAAGCTGCTGGACATGCTTGGGGAGGATGAGGAGGATGAGGAGGATGGGGAGGATAGCTCTTGGCTTCACTGCACAGCGCTATTTGCCCATGGCAAGTAGATGTGTAGCCTGACGCTGCCACTCCTCTGTGTGCCAACACCAGGGCAGCTCCCGTCAAGCGCTGTGCTATTATAAACAGTAACATCACGCTGGCCGAGTTTTGAGGCTCATGGTCCCCCTTCACAGGGCACCCCACGGCAGAGGGCCCTGGCAGTGCCCAGCTCCCAGGCCGGGGAGAAGCTCCCCCAACTCCTTCAGGCTGTGGGAGCAGCAGGGCTCTCTGTGCCTCCTCTTCTTCTCCCTCCTGTTGGTTAGCGCAGAGACCGGCATGAAGACAGGCCAGAGCAGCAGGACCTGGGGGTAGATGTAGGGCTGTCCCCCACTGGAGAGGTGGCAGGACCCATAGGTGGGTGCACCCCACAGAGATGTGTAGGACAAGGGACGAGTGAAGGGCTGCCCCCCAGCTCTCCCCCTGGGGGGTGGATGGAGGCTGGGCCGCAGGGGACACACGGAACATGTCCATGATGCAGGGGGACAAGCAGCGCAGCTGGAGGTGGGAGAGGACAGCAGCACGACAGCTCTGCTGAGGCCAGACCAGTCGGAGGGATCATCTGCCTGCGCAGAACTGGTGATCCGGAGCCATTTGCTGAGGACAGGGCTCTCGTGCCCAAGCATGTGTCCCCATTTCACAGCTGTGACTCACGTCCTGCTAGGAGCCAGGGCAGGACCAGGTATGATGGGTTCCTCACATCTTGCTGCTGGCACGGGCACTGGGCAGCCTCCTGCCTGCCCCGGGGGTGCTGCATCACCAGGAGGGGAAGGAGCTGCGCGATGAGGAAGGTCGCGCTTCTGGGGCAGAGGAGGAGCACTGCTGCGGCGGGCACTGCGGGCTCCAGTTGTGCCTGGCTGGCGCGTATGGGAACCAGCACACAGAGAGCACGCACTGCTCCTCTACAAGCTGGGATTTGCCCCAGGTGTGGATCTCCAGGGCAGGATCTCTGTTGTGTCTCTCTACAGAAGAGAAGGGGAAGGCTTGTCTGTCTGTCTCGAGGCTCTGTCTGTCTGCTCACGCTGCCCACAGAGGTGCGGGTGCCCCGGCCTAAGGCTGGGTGTATGCGGCAGGCGGCTGCGGCGTGCTGCGGAGCGAGAGCATGCTGAGTGCCGATGCACGTCGCACATCTCACCGTGCTGGGGGCCTGACTCTGCACTGGTGCCACGCTGCAAACCAGAGCGATCACTGGCGAGTGCCTGAGGGGCTCAGCCTGCACGGGGCACGTGCCCACCCTCCTCAGCAGGAGCCTCTTGCAGAGGGAGAATCCTGAGCCGCACACGCAGGTGCTGGGACAGCCAGCGGGCCCTCTCCACCTGCACCATGCCCACCCTGGTGCCCCTCACGTCCTGCTGAGCTTCTGCCCCGCCATGGCCTGGGCTAGCAGGAGTAAAACCCCAGATGAGTGAATCCATTGCCTGGATTTTTCCCTCTGCTCACCTTTGGCCCTTGCCCTGTGCAGCGTCTCCTGGGAATCCTGTGAAGCAAGCACAGCACGTCCCACTCCCTACCCCGCCAAAGGAGCCTGGCAGCCTGGATCTGCTCCTGCGGCAGTGTTTCCAACACTGCCTGCTCCTCCCCGGGGACCTCTTGGCCATGGATCCACCTTGTGTATGTCCCCAGGAAGGGGAGGAGAGGGAAATACTGTCAGTTCCTGGCGCTGCAGGAGCCCGGCGGCCCAGCAATGGACCACAGTCCTGCATAGCACCCTGCAGCAGAGGATGCAGCTGCAGGCAGGACACCACGTCTGCCAGGGCAGAAGGAGCTCACAGGCAGAGGCTGGAGTGGAGCTGGCATCTGTGCAGGACACAGCCCTCGAGCTTGCAGCTTCCTCCCTGGCAGTGGGCCTGGGGGACTGGAGTGCTCGTGAACCGTCAGGGCTTTGGTGTCAGCACTGCCAGCACCGACAAGGCTACCAGCCTGTGAGGAAGAGTTGGCACTTCCTTTCCCTGATGTACGTTGACATTTCCAGATGGATCTGCCCGTGGCATCATGCGTGCAGCTGCCGCTGCGGGGTGCCTGCACAGGCTCTCTGTGGCCTCGCACCCTGCAGCGCTGGCATCTGAGCTTGCCGTGGAGCTGGGACCCTGCACCAGTGCTGCCAGGCTGCAGAGCTTCCCCCTCCAGCCTGCCCACACCCTGAAATGTCACTTGTTTGCCTTTCCTCTTTCCTCCAAGGGGTTGTAACCCTCCCGAACTACGGAGGCACTGACCCACAGGGCCTCACCCTGCTGCGGGAACCAGGGCCCAGGGACACCACAGCTCCCGGCTGTCTCGAAAGCCCCACTGGGAGATGGAAAGACCCCGGTGGTTCCAGAGCAGCGGGAAGCTCCAGCTCTGCCTCAGCTCTGGGAGCTTGCAGGAGGCCCTGGCAGTGTGTGATGGGGAGAGAGACTGGTTCAGTATTTCCACAGGCAGGACATTCCTAAGAGGTGACCCGTCCCTCCCCAGCACCTCCCCTTCCCGCCTTTCCAATTTCTTTGTCACACTGAGCGAACATAGCTATTTTTTCCCTTTTTGGGACACCTCTAGAGCCCATAAATCACAATGCTGAGATCTGCTGTGGCCAAGAAAGGAAGGGTTTGGAAAAAGGACAGGGGTTCACGAAAGATGCCACTCCTGCTAACTTACCGAGGCTTCAGACGTCCCCAAAAATGCCAGCCCTTCCAGGGGCTTCCCAGAAGACCTCACAGCAGCCACCTGCATCTCCAAGGACCTTGCCTGTCAATTAGGTGTTTTGAGCATTAGGATGCTGATGGCCAGCCAAGGAATCAGTTTTTCCGACTGCCCTAAAACCTGGGCACAAGCTGTGTGTCGAGAACAGGACAACTCTTCTGCAGGGATGAGTTTGGGGAAGGTCCTCAGGGTCACTGGGACTAGAAAGGAGACACAAAAGTGGCACCACTGTGCCACAAGCAAGGCCAAACAAACCTGGGCAGAGGTGGCCAAACCTCCTGGACTCCCCAAGTCCTCTCGGCAGCCTCGTGCCAAGGCAAACAGACTGCTTGTCCCAGAGCAGCAGAACTGCCTGTGTGGAGGACGATGCAGCGCCAAGCCCAGTGCTACCCCAGGAGTCCTGCACAAGCCACTCTCACAGGCAGGCTGCAGGCAGCCCAACGAGGGACACAGCTGCTCCTCCAGGACTGGGGAGCTGGGGACAAACCTGCTCCTGCCAACAGCCCCAGAGGGGCTGCGGCCAGGTGTGAGGCCCATGCAGGACCCCCTGTACCTCACTGCTCTCTTGTGGGCTCCTGGCAATGTTGGAAACAGCATCACAGGCACCAGTGCCACGCCGCTCCAAGAAATCTGGAAGCTGTAACGTTACAGAATACCCGTAAGAGACTAGTGCTGGTATTCGGTGATGAGCCAAATCATGTGCTGACAAACGGCTGCCGGGTGTGCCTGCACCCAGTGAGTCCTGTCCTGGCACCCGGTGCAAGGCTTGGCTGCATGTCACATCTGCGGGCTTCCCCCAGCCGGTCAGCGACCGCTGACCCACGCTCCAGCACTATCATCTCCTCAAGGACCAAGAGGATGAGCCTGGCTCTGCTGCTTTCTGGTGACAGCTCTGGTTGCTTCAGCACCTGTCCCAGCCACAAGCCCTTCTGGTCTCATTCGCCATCTGAACTGTTTCAAGACCAGGCTCTCTTCTGATCATATTTTCTCCTTGATTCTCTACTGGGACAGCCACAAGGAATTAAGAAAATTGTCTAAATATTTCTGAGCGTGTGTGTGTTCTTCTGGGCTGTCCTCCCCAGAACCATCCTTCCCCTCTCTCGCAGCTTGGAGCTGTGTCCTCTTGCACTACCCGAGTCTTGCGGGCTCACTGCGAGGAGACATTTCTTGGCAACGCTGTACCTTCTGTGTGCAAAACATCAAATGTTTTCCTAGTTGTAATAAATCTCACTAGTTACTGCTCTTTTCCATTATTTTTATAGTTGTTCATAGACTTTTCTCTGATGCATGGCTGGCTTGACTACTAACATCCTTCTTCTGTTCCCCCCTTTGCTTTGCACAAGCTCAAATATGAAAGCTGTAGGTTGGAGACCATCTGTGCAGGAAGCGATACAGTTATGCCAAGGTTGGCTTAATTTCTTCTTGTCTGGTCTAGACAGATTATATAAGAACGAACTGAACAGCTGCCTGGTCAGGAGTCTTCCCTGCCCAGCTGTGACTCTGCCAAGACTTGCACTGGACTCTTAATCCTTGTCGGTATGACTGGTTGGCAGCAGGCAGGCTGAGCTACGTTACGTTAAAACGCCCTGTTCACACACAGAAAGATTGCTAGCACACCATTCAGCGTTTCGAATGTGGTCTCAAATCCACTTTGGAAACGGAAGATTAATCGATCCACTGCAAAGCCAGTACAAACAGGTCCTTATCCCACAGCCAGCAGCCCGTGTTGCTCTACTGGCTCCCTGTGATGTGCTTTCCCACCTTTTCCATTACTGGAGGTCATTCCTTTAAGTCCCAACTTCAGTCACTGGATTGGGGTCATCCACAACTCCAGCGCGCGTGGAGGTCACAAACCAGCACTGTAATCCTTGTGACTCAGTTACAGCTGACCATTGCACCTCAATCCAACAGCAGATCTTGCTCCTCCGTGATTGTTGAGCTCCTGCTCCAGTGACCCGGGCTGCAGACAACTCAAACGCAGATGAGCGCTCAAGTTTTTCACTGCCGCTAACCGAGCGTAGCTGCACCCAGCTGCCAGTGCTCCCATGGCACCGCAGCCAGCTGCGTGTCCTCCGGCTGAGCCAGTGACGTGGACAGTGCCTGCAGAGTGCACCCAGCAGCCCTGAGCCTGGCCGTGCTGCGGGAGTTTGGACCCCGTCCTGGGTGGACCCCCTGGACTTCTCCACTTTTTTCACCATAACATGGGGACAGAAGAGCAGCTGCCTCTTGTTTGTGGTGCTCTGCAGTCTCTCTGGCTGTCCGCCTCTGCCACCACCACCCTCCAAAAATCCAGTACTCAGAGCCTTAGTGAGGGGAGAGACTGACCCACAACAAAGCCTACAATAGATCTCCTTCAAAGTAGTTACTGGAGGTGAATTTGAAGTAATTTTAAAATTTATCTTACATCCAAAGCAAAGGAATGAGAAGGGTTTCCCTGGCACTGGGCTGAGACCTCCGTGCAGGAATGCCAGCCTTCCCAGCATCAGCTGCCTCACAGCACCCTCCATGGCCGATAAACTTTTCCTAGGTGTATTTACAGTTCCACTTGTAAGAGCCACTGGGATTTTATGTTCATAGTTTTGAATGCTGCAGTTTGCTCTCTTTTGAGGAGTTTTGCTATCTTGACATCCCCATAGACATCTCTTGAACACCAACCACGTTTCACAGCAAGACACATCGTATAACCCAGCTAGAAATACGTGACCAACAGCTATCGCCCGCCACTACACTATTTCTTCTCTCTGCAAATCAGTATGATGGCACATGCAGAAGTCTAACAACAATCTTTCACAAAAACTGACATTTCTGACAAGTTGTGCCCACATTTGGAGGCTCCTCGTGCTGTGTCTGGCCCCTCGGGGAAGCTGCACTCCCAGCCACCCAAAATGTGCCCCATCCATGTCCCCACTCCAGCAGCTCTGATGCAGGACACAAAACCCAGCTGTCACAAAGTGAAGCTTCTGATCCACTCACAGTGTTTACCTTTCATTCTTACACACGTGCACTCCTTTGCCATCCTGCAAATCAGCAGGTTGTCGTTACAAGCTTCCCTCTCTTCTCCCAGTATCTGGGAGATGTTTCCTGGCCCCAGGTACGCATAGGAAAGTGAAGCTAGCAGAACGATGAAGGGTATCAGCAACATTCACTGAGACCATACAATGGATCAACGTCTCCAGGTGATGTTACAAAAGAACACCCACAATTCTCCAGATGCTCATGCCATGGACTTTCCTACTCACCCCATGTGAATACAGTGGTACTTCCAGACCGGTCTCTTTGGAAGCACTACAAAACAAATACTGCCCTACACTTTGGGTCCTGCTGGAAGTAAAAAAAAGCAGGCAGCTAGTCCCACCAGCTACCACACGCAATTAAGGACTCCATCACTCCAGGTCCCCTTAACAACCACACCCCATGCCTACCTAGCCTGGCAGCCCCGTGAAGGACACAACCGCTCAGTGGCAGCAGGGACTTGCAGCTGATCCAAAACTCATTAGCTACAGCTCAACAGCAGGCTGGGATGGTGGACTCTAGCTGAGCTCCTGCTCCTGTGCTGAGCAGAGGTTGCACCAACGTGATGTGCGCTGTTGCTCTTATCCCTGAATTGTATGGCCTCCAGTTCCCGCATCTTTCTCCTTGTTTCAGGGAAGCAGTTGCTCAAAAGAGGTCCAGCTCCCATAAGTTATCGGCACTTCTAAAAGGAAGCTGTCCTTCACTTCTCTGCAGGCCTGGGAGCTGGTGCCTGCTTGTGCCAACAGCCACAGCCTGGCAGAGGAGAGGGGAGAACAGGGCCAGCCCCTCATGTGCTCCGACGAAGTCCTGCAAAGGTGAGGCCCTCGGTGTCCTCAGCACAGGCTTATACCCCTCCCTGCCTGGTGGAACCTTGGACCATGAAACCAGCACACAGCAGAGTCCTGGGTGTAGGGTAGGACATTTGTCCACAGCAGGAACCACATGGTGTGCCCAAAACCCTTCCAGCACTACAAAACCAGTGACACTTTTGCCAAACCAGAGGGAAGGCGAGCCCCTCCACAGGCTGTTCAGCTTTGGAGAGCCTCAAGGAGGAGCCCGCAGGGACAAGCCCTGGGCATGGTGCACGGTCCGCAGTGCCTGCTGCCCAGCACTCTGTAGGCTCCTTGCGTTGCACGAGCTCTGAGGCTGCGTGGCCTCTCTTGCAAGGTCACCTCATTCCTGGCAAGTGTCCCCTTCCCTGCACAGACAGGGAGGCTCAGCTTTTGCACCCCAGTTGTCCCATCCTCTTCCCATGTGCGCTCTTCCCATCTTCCTTGTTCTCAGTGGAAAAGTCTGTCAGATTAAAAGCTATTTTTCAGGATTAACCAAGGATAAATTGTCTTTTCTCCCCCTTTCTATGACAGTGGTTGGATTAAGGCCTTACTCACATGTGAACAGACGGCAGCGTGGGGACAAGCCCTCATCATGCCCAGAGCTTGAATCGCGTAATCAGCAAAGAATCAAATCTCTGTGAGCAGGGGAAGGAAGCACTGTCTTAGAGCAAAATATTTAGATTCTGTGGGATATTAGCCAATTACAATATTTTTATTCAAATAAAACATTTATAAGAACACTGACATAAATATTTGAGAACGCAGTATACCAAAGCCCTGAGTCATTCCTGATGCAAAAGTCTGCCCTCATTTTTCAGGCAGCTTCCCCATGTAGGGTTTGGAGTTGAGATGGCTTCTGATGGCACTGAGGTGCACAGACAGGTCTGGTGGCACGTGTCCCTGCTGCCTGCAAATGGCTGAGCTTCTTCCGCCAAAGGTCACCTCCCAGTTTGAGCCAAACACCTGTGTGTGCTGTGGAGTCTGGGGGTGTCCGTAAGGAGACACCACCTTTGAGACAAAGAAGTTAACTCATCAGTCGGGATCCAATATGACTGTTAAGCACGTATTCTTTATCAGCAGCGCTGGGCAGCTCTGGGGATTGACATCTTTGCTTCACTTTGAATTCAAAACCACACTGCCAGCAGCAGCTTGGGGAAGGGCTTGTGGGCAGCTCTCCGCAGCAAGTGGGAGGATGGAGCACCTTCAGACATTCCTCCTTCCTCCAGTCCTTTTGTATGGAGGACTCTGCAGATGGATGTGGACACAAATGAGATTCCTTAGAAGGTCTTTTCTGATATTCTGATGAACTGAGATGCTAATTTGAGCCACACTTACTGTGGACACCATCAGGGAACTTGTTCAGCGGCACTGGGGGCCACCTCCCATCCCCCTGGCTGCAGAAGCAAGGCAAACCCACCCGTACGGCCACAGATTTACTGTTCTGCTCCTGACTGCATCTGCTCTGATGCCCACCCCAGCCCCAACCATATGCTTTGTTTTGCCCTCTCTCTCTCCCCTGTCTCCCTGATGAACAACACACCCCCTTCTTTACCCTTCCTCGCCTTGGCGAGGGATCCCAGTCAAGCAGCACCGCCCTTAGGCACTCTCCATCCAGGTCAGGTCTGGCACTCAACCCTTTGTCTGTTGTTTCTTGCTCTGTTTGCTTAGCCTGGGGTGAGGGCTGGCCCCTCTTCAGCCCCTTCACTCTCTGGAGAGCCTGGCAGAGCCTGGCAGTCACCCCTCCGTTTAACCTCAGGCCAGGGCCGGCCAGCTGCCTGCAACTTAGCGCTAACGTAATTACTGCTGCTATTTTCCTACAATTCACCTGCCTCCGCAGCTGCTGCAACATCAAAGCTGACTTCCAGCGAAGGTTGGAGGCAGTGTCTTTTCACCGGCTTTCACACACCCGCTATCCCATACGCCTGCAGGAAAACATTCCGCTGCTACGCTTCTTGTATGGATACTATGGATACTTTGCTCTTCCTTGACAGGTCAGGTTAGGTGGGGAAGGGGGAGAGAAAGCATTTTTGAGAGGCACACAGGCAAAGCCACCTTTACAGAGCAAAGGTCTTCGTCTTTTAAAAATAGTTAGGCTTATGTGAGAAAAGAACATGTGCTACCCAGATCATTGGCGCAGGACAAAGCAGACCCCATGAACAGGGAGATGAACTCAGGATGTACTGAACAAGCGTGGTGACATCTCTACACATCCTCCAAATTGGACACTGATAGGATTACAGGATTGCTGAGGACTGGTTAGCAAGGAGGGCACACAGCAAGCTCTCTACCCTGGACTTCAGGAGAGCAGACTTTGGCCTCTTCAGGGACCTGCTGTGCAGAGAACTTTGGGAGATATTCCAGGAGGGAAGTGGGGCCCAGGAAAGCTGGTTAATATTCAAGGATCACCTCCTCCAAGCGCAGGAGCCATGCATCCCAACAAAGAGGAAGTTGGGCAAAAACGCCAGGCGACCTACACGGACGAGCCAAGAGCTCCTGGACCAGCTGAAAACCAAAAAGGAAGCCTACAGAGGGTGGAAGCAAGGACAGGCAGCCTGGGAGGAGTACAGAGAGATTGTCCAGGTGGCCAGCGATCAGGCGAGGCAGGCTAAAGTCCTGACAGAATTAAATCTGGCCAGAGATGTCAAGGGCAATAAGAAACGCTTCTACGGGGACGCTGGGGATAAAAGGAGGTCCAGGGAAAATGTGGGCCCTCTCTGGAAGGAAACGGGAGACCTGGTTACTCAGGATATGGAAAAGGCTGAGGTACTCAACGACTTTTTTGCCTCAGTCTTCACTGGCAAGGGCTCTAGCCACATCACTCCAGTCACAGAAGACAAAGGCAGGGACTGGGAGAATGAAGAACTGCCCAGTGTGGCAGAAGAGCAGGCTTGAGGCAATCTAAGGAACCTGAAGGTGCACAAGTCTATGGGACCTGATGAGTGAGTCCCGAGGGAACTGGCGGATGAAGTTGCCAAGCCACTGGCCACTGTATTTGAGAAGTTGTAGCAGTCTGGTGAGGTTCCTGATGACTGGAAGACATAACCTCCTTTTTTAAAAAGGGGAATAAGGAAGACACAGGGAACTACAGGCCTCACCTCTGTGCCTGGCAAGGTCATGGAGCAGATTCTCCTGGAAACCATGCTAAGGCACATGGAGAGCAAGGAGGTGATTAGTTACAGCCAACATGGCTTCACCAAGGGCAGATTGTGCCTGACCAATTTGGTGGCCTTCTATGACGGGGTGACAGCATCAGTGGACAAGGGACGGGCAACGGATATCATCTATCTGGACTTGTGCAAGGCTTTTAATGGTGTCCCACACGACATCCTTCTCTCTAAACTAGAGAGGCACGGGTTCGATGGATGGACCACTCGGTGGATAAGGAGTTGGCTGGATGGCCGCACTCAGAGAGTGGTGGTCAACGGCTCAATGTCCTGGTGGAGACCGGTCACCAGTGGTGTCCCTCAGGGTCCATGTTGGGCCCAGCCCTGTTCAACATCTTTGTCGGCGACACGGACAGTGGGACAGAGTGTACCCTCAGCAAGTTCACCGATGACACCAAGCTGTGTGTGTAGTCGATACGTGGAGGGAAGGGAACTATCCAAAGGGATCTGGACAGGCTGGAGAGGTGGGCCCCTATAAACCTCAGGAAGTTCAACCAGGCCAGGCGCAAGGTCCTGCACATGGGTCGGGCACAAATCCAGGCTGGGCGGAGAATGGATGGAGAGCAGCCCTGAGGAGAAGGACCTGGGGGTGTTGATTGATGAGAAGCTCAACATGAGCCAGCAACGGGCATTTGCAGCCCAGAAAGCCAACCGCATCCTGGGCTGTGTCAAAAGCAGTGTGGCCAGCAGGTCGAGGGAGGGGATTCTCCCCCTCTGCTCCCCTCTCGTGAGACCCCCCCCATTGCAGCACTGCGTCCAGCTCTGGGGCCTCCAACATCAGGAGAACATACACCTGTTAGAACAAGTCCAGAGGAGGCCACGAAGATGATGAGAGGGCTGGAGCAGCTCTGCTGTGAGGCCAGGCTGGGAGAGCTGGGGCTGTTCAGCCTGGAGAAGAGGAGGCTCCGGGGAGAGCTGAGAGCGGCTCCCAGTGCCCAAAGGGGGCTGCAGGAAAGGTGGGGAGAGACTCTTCAGCAGGGCCTGGTGTGACAGGACGAGGGGTCATGGTTCTAAACTAGAAGGTGGTAGATTTAGATTAGACATATACACTGGCAGAGGTTGCCCAGAGAGGTTGTAGATGCCCCATCCCTGGAAACATCCAAGATCAGGTTGGATGGGGCCTTGAGCAACCTGGTCTAGTGGAAGCTGTCCCTGCCCATGATCTTTAAGGTCCTGTCCAACCCAAACCATTATATGATTCTATGATCCAACATAAAACCTTTCCTGAGTTGCTTTCTCTTAATGAAAATAACCATGGCTGGATGACAGATCTGAGCGACAAGAACAAATAACTTCATGGTGAAGCTGCTGAAAGAAACGCCATTTCTGCAGAGCTTCATTTGGTTTTGCCTCCTCTAGACTTCCTGATAGTCCCTGCTCAGGTTAGCGACAGTCTCTGGAGCTGCGTACTGACACAGTGCTGACTGACAGCTTTTTGCTATGATCTGCTGCTACAGTACTTTTGTTCCTCACACCACTTATTGCTTTCGTGTTTGCGATTGTCAAATGGATCAGCTTTCTGTAAACCATCATGTGCCAGAGAAGATGCTGGGCGTCTGTAAAGTTTCCCTCATTCAGCCAAGTCTGTCTTCTTCAATGTGAATTTCATAAAACACAGAAGGGCAGTCCAGGGTTCTGGTGTACCTCGTACCTGTCTAAAGTTTGGGGAGATGAACACCTTTGCAGATGACAAAAGATGTTTAATACGTGGTAGCATTCACAGAACACACTAGAGGAGCAGTTATCTGTTGTTAGTCATCACTGAGAGATGTTTTAATGGCAAGAACCTGTGGAACCTTGCTCCCTCCCTAGCACTCCCTAAGCACACTCCGTACCAATGCTGCCGAGCAGCTGTTCATCTCTTCATTCACATCTCGGCTCACTCTACTCTAAGAGGCACCCACACATGAGATTTCCGTAAGATTTCCACTACAAGGGTTTTTTTTGTTGCTTGCAAGTTTGACAAACTGAAATTACTTGAGCTGCCCATGTTAGGGCAGAGACTCTGAAGAGAGCAAAAACTCACAGGACCCACAGGTGTGTCCACGCATTTCAAATAATGGGAAAGGGAAAACTATTTACTCAGGAAAAAAATAAATTCTGCTAGTTAGCCAACCTGTTAAGAAGCCCGCACACCTTCTCGTGTTGGTAGAGCCCACTAAAAATGTCATGCAATCACAGCTTAGAAAGGAGGAAGCCTCCAGGCTTGGGTCCTTTTCAGCATTCCTGTGGAAAACCATCCAACCTAGGCCAAACTGAAAATTTCTGACACATGACAGGTTCATACCATTCATAACTCTTCCAAGTTTGTCAGCTAAATTCTTTTAAGATGTCACCATTGTTCTTCTTCTACTAGCTTCTTCTGGGCTCTTCTGCACTTAATTCTCACAAAGACACAGAGTACTTTCTGTGTTAGGCCCAAGTGAAGTAATGCTGACATTTTATTTTTTTCATGTCTGTTGTTGTAGTTTAGCCCCACTCAGGACCAAGCTACACAGTCTCTCGCTCACTTCCTCCACCCTCTGAGGGAATAGGGGAGAGATAATGTAACGAAAACCTCGAGGTTTGAGATAAGGACAGGGAGAGATCCTTAAAGTTACCACCATGGGCAAAACAGACTTGAGCTGGTGAAAACTATTTATTATTAAAGCCAAAGCAGGATAATATGGAAGAGAACAAAACAACTTCCACTCCTCCCTTTTCCCGGGCTTAACTTTATGTTCAGTCATCTCCACCTCCTTCCTCCCCTTGAGCAGCACAGGGGTGAAGAGGGAACGGGGGTTGCAGTCAGTTCATCACACGTCGCTTTACGCTGCTCCTTCCTCCTCTGGGGAAGAACTCCTCACACTCTTCCCCTGCTCCAGCGTGGGGTCACTCCCATGAGCTTCATGAACTGCTCTGATGTGAGTCGTTTCTCCACGGGGTGCAGACCCTCAGGAATCTGCTGCTCCAGCGCTGGCCCTCCACGGGCCTCCATGGGCTGCAGGGGCACAGCCGGCTCCACCATGGTCGTCACCACAGGCTGCAGGGGAATCTTGGCCAGGAGCAGCATTACTGCTCCCCCTCCTTCTTCACTGACCTTGGTGTTTGCAGCTGTTCCTCTCACAAGAAAAATCCTTCACACCAGGCTGGCAGACGCCTCTCAGGGTCTCTTCACATCTCATCTCCTCTCCACTTCTCACAGCCAGGCCGGGCCGAGTTGGGCCCAGTCGCCGCCCGGCGGGAGGCCAGAGGGTGAGGCCTGCAAGGTCCATAAGGCTTGCACCTCCCTCTCCGCCCCCAGCTTCTGCTTTTTCACATCTTCTGGGTTTTTTTGTTTCCCCTTCTTAAATCCGTTATCACAGAGGCGTTATCAGGGAACATTCTGCTACCAATTGGCTTGGCCCTGGCCAGCAGCAGGCCCACCCCAGGCCTGGCCGAGTCCACAGGACAAAGGGGAAACTTCCAGCAGCTTCTTGCAGAAGCTGCCACTGTAGCCCCTCCCCCAACTAAACAAAACCAACACATCGTTAATTCCATTCTTTGTTTAGTTCATTAATCAAAGCTGGACTCAGGACAGGGGAGTGACTGGCAGTGGAGGATCCTCACCAGTCCACTGACACTTGACACTACGGAGAAGGCCTCTGAACTTTTATGCCAGAGATGCCCACACACGTTTAGGTACTCGCATCTGAACATCTTGTTCTGCGTGTTTTGTAAGGACTGACTCACTGACTGCTCATTAAATGACTGTTCAGAGAGAAGAAAGGCAGCATTTAGGTCTCTCAACACAGGATAAAAAGATACTTCCACGAAGAGAGGTCTCACTTCATGACTCCTTTGCATTTAATCAGCAAATTGCTCTGCTACTTGACATGAACGATGGCGAGGCTGGATAGACATGACTACGGGCACAAGATACAGGTCTACCCCAGGTCACAGAAGGCAGAACTCCTTACTAGGAGAAGTCAGGGGGAAAACACTTCCTTTTCCTAAATTCCTGACTCCATGGCTTGTATTCATGTATTGTATTGAGTTGACCCTGAGATTCACCTCACGCCCAAGAAAAGGCAGAATGTTTTGATTAATAATGTGGCTCTTCCCTGTGAGTGACACAGGCACGCTCCATTTGAAGAATGTCTTACGCTGTTCAGACGGAGTAGCGTATTTCATGTCAGGAAATTTCCATTCTGCACAGGGAGATAACCAGAGCAAATCATGCAGCGGAGCCAGCATGTGGCACAACATGAAGGAATGAAACAAAAAGCTGCAAGCCAGCACGATAATTTCATAGGCCATTAAAGGAAGATACTCTGACATTCCTTCTATAAATTCAGGGCAACGGAAGAGATCCATGCGACTTAGGTTACTGGGGCTTGTAACCGCATCCCAACTTCTTTAGAGACGTATCTTGAAAATGAATGCTCAGGAGAAAAATAGTACAGACCTAGAAATTCAGCAACTTCTGTCACAATGTATACAGAGGACCTTGTACTTAGAGACAGTGATGGATGCTATATTTTCCCTTCCAGAAAAGGAAAGATAAAGGAAGGACCCGTAAGTCCCTGAAGATTACTGGTCATGTTTTCAGATTTATTTTCTGCTGCCTGCAGCGATTATTTCACTCTGATAGTGAAAACCTCGTTTATAAAATGCAAAGGTTTACATTTCTTCATGTGCATAAACATAGAATAAAGCCACTGACAGTTAACTCAGGAAACCTCACTGGAGTGTGGAAAACACACTTTGCTACAGTCCCAGCACTCGTCTGGTGCAGAATATAGCACTTACCGCTACGGTAACTCACCCATTAAGTACTGCCTTGGAAGTCTACTTTATTAAAAATTAGGAGAGGCAAAGAATAACAGTTCATTCAAGGTCCACACAGGTGTTAGAAGCAGTTCTATCCGATTTTCAGAACAAGGGCCACATAAAGAAACTGTTCAACAACATCAGGCTATGGCCAAGACTCCAGTGGAAAGAGGCTTAGCAAAATACTACGCTAGAGTAAGGACCCAGCAAACACTGTAACGCATGGGAACTCTCACTCCCCAACCTAGAAATGCAAAATTTGACCAGGGTGGAACCAAAAGACTAGTTTTATAAGGGGATCTGGGAATTATTTCAGAGTAAGAAACTCAGACACGGGTTAAAGAAGAGCAGTACAGTTTGCCTCAAGCTCGATATGTACAGGCTGGAGAAAGCACCAATCCACGGGTCATGTATCAGGAAAGTTACGTGCATCACAGCAAACTGCTGCTTTCTGCTGCAACAAGAGCCCCTCAAGGGTGAGAGGGCATTGTCTGTGACACTTAAGAAGTCAGACTTGTTCTGCCTGCTCACATAAGATGGCTGCAGAGACTCTGGTGCTGAACAGGAACTCAGGGAAATGGTGCTGGTAGCAGATGAAAACAAAAAAAGGGAAGTTGCCTGTCATAATCAATGTAACAGAGAGACCTAGGACTATTTAAACAAAGTTTTGAGAGAGGGCTTCCAAGGTAAAGCAGTTGCCTCAAAAGAGGATAAATGTGAATTTGCAGTGGGAAGACTCCATCTCAAAGGCACTGAGGAACTCAGCAGCTTGCAACAGTGGCACACGGGCAAAAAGAGGTTATCAGCTCTCCATCCACTGACAGAGAGCACCCACCAAAGAACAGCTCTGCTGTGGCCAAGTAGAGCTGTGGTGTGATTCAAATGCTGTTTTATAAAAGGTAAATTCACTTCATTACTCCTTGGGATAAAGCCTGCCAGCTCAGAGGGCCAGTGAACAATTATAAAATCCTTCCAAGACTTGGGCAAGAGAGACCAAAGAGCAGAAGTCAGAAAGATGTCTGAAACATACTTCAGAACAGGTATGGAAAGTGTAAGAACTAAATTTTCATCTCAAAGACAATGAAAAAGACGTGGAATTCACCATCACCAAACGGTGGGACGGAAAAGAGTAATTTCCTGCCTGGGACTGGGCAAATGAACTGGAACCGCAATGTGCTGGCCTTCCCCTAAGGGCCAGATGGAAAGGACTGGCATCCAGCCAGCCAGTCCTAGGAGCAGGTCACATCCCATGGGAGCAGCAGACAGGTGTCCAACTGCTCTGTTCCTGAGTGCTGCAGTACTCTTGATGTTGTCAACCTCTCCAGCATCAGGAAAGGAACACTGGTTCCTCCCTAAAGGCAAGATGATGAGACAAAGCTCCCGGCAGGAAAAGAGGAGACGCCCAGAGCACCAAAGAGGGCAAGGCTGACGGACACACAAGTCCATGTTCCTCAGGAACACGTATCTGGGTAGTTACTTTGCCCTCACACTGATGGGATTTATATGGCTTTTGAACATCTGCTTCTGGTACTGACTACAACGTAACGAAATAACAGCTGAGCACAACAGACGATGCTACAGTCTTTAAAAGACTCAAGTAGATACATTATATTCTGTCATAAACTTAATGACACCTAAACACAGTTGTTTGCAGTAATTTTCCTAATTCTTTCATGCAGATTTGATGTTCTGCTGTGCATAGCTTTTCTGAGATAAGGTCTAAAGGAGCCACTGCATGTATGCAATGACTTTTTGATGACTACACATACACACCGAGAGCCATCCCTGTCATCAGGAACGACACGACTTGCGGCTTGAAGGAATCTTTAGACCCAAACAGGTTGAACTGAGGGTGAACAGAGCCAAATGCTGAGCTAGGAAGTGAAACGTTCAGGTCAAAGCTGCAAACTTGTCAGCTCTGGCTCGCCTACCACTGGGGACACATTTCACACAAGCACACACACCAGAAGGTATTGCAAACAAAGTGGGAGGAAAGTAACTCAAATACGAAGCTTGGATTTTAACCATTTATCAATCACGATCAATAGATTATTAAATTTAACTGTTCACCGCATAGCTCCAATACACCACATCAGTTTCTGCACAGACTGAATTCCTGCAGATTTGGGATCTTTACTTCAGATTCCTATTATCCGAGACAGAGGAGATGCAGCCATCCTGTTTTAAAGTCCATCTCAGGAGAAGAATCTGGTATGTTTTTCCACTGGGCAACTCAAGCGTTCAGCAAAGTATTTCTGGCCTTCGGGGCTCTGGAGTTCAGCCTGTGGTTTAGCGGGGGACAAGGTCCGCGCGCGATACAAGGAGGGCAGCCCCGCTTTGCTCAATCCCTTCGGATTTCGAGGTGAATCAAAGGCACAAGACTGAAGTAAGAATATTTATGATTTTATATACTCTCTCGATTAATATACTTTAATAAGT
>WHYT01016638.1:0-46060 GCA_009806455.1 Tetrax tetrax | reverse complement strand
CCCCGGGCGGCAGGTGAGTATGGGAGCGCCCGGCCGAGGCCAGAGTGGTGGGCAGAGCCGCCCCCGCCGGGCCCAGCGCCGCCCTCCCGCACGGGCTGCTGCCGTGGGCAGACACACGCCCGGGCAGGGCTGTCGCGGCGTGGGTGGGCCTGCGCTTTGTGGAGAATAACGGTGCGTGGAGAGGAGGAGCCGTCGGGGGGGCTCACGGGAGGAGCCGAGTGTAGCCTCTAGGTCAGCCGTACCTCGCTGGAGAGCCGGGTGTGCTGGCTGTAGCGGCTGTCGTCCCTCCGTGGCATCTCGTTTCATTGGTGCCTGAATATTTTGTGCAGGTATATTTCAAGCAGGAATATGACGTTCTTCCGATCATCTTGTTGAAGCTGCTGTGGCTTTTGCATGTCGCTGATGTATTCCACCAAAGTAAAATCGCCTGAGAAGAGACAGAGCTTTTTTTTTAAAAAATGGGTTACTTCCGAGTGCATGTCTAGGAAATGGGAAGTGCCACCAAGAAATGGTGCGTAGCAGGGTTAAGCACCCATCTGAGACCTGCCTGTTGCACATTAGCCTTGTAGTGCCACGTACAGAAGATCTTTAAGAAAGAGCTTGTTCTGGCCGAACTAGAAGAACAATGTGAATCATGCTTGGCATTTCTTCATTTTGATCATCTGATTGCCAGCGTAAGATTGTCTTCTAACGTTTTGTGGAAGAGTTGGCTCTTACTGTTACCATCAGTAGAAGAAGAAATGAAGTGCAGGCTTATCTTTTCGCTTTCCTCTTTCAGTGTGTGAAGGCAAGCTTAGAGTGAAGGCCTGCAGTGGTCTGCAGCAGTCTAAAGACATCTGATGCACGGAAATGTGGGCGATGTGATTTCAAATTAGATCTGACTGGTTTTGTTTGTGACGCAAGTTACATCTACAAAAGCAGCTAATACGAATCTCACTTACATATACCTGGAGCATTATGATCCATTTCTTTTCAGGATCAGGAAAGTAATGGGTTTTGCACAGGAGAAGAAACCTTGTAACAGCCCGGTGTCGCCCTTGGATCGATGTCCTATGGCTTTGCTCTCTGGCTCTGCTGGTAGTGGTTGCATGTGGAGTGAACAGTCTGGTGTCTGAAGATGACAAACAATGCTGTGTCACGTTCCTGGTGCTGTTGTCAATTTGTGAAATTCTCATGTCCAGCTGCAGAAAACACATTTTTACAGATTAGAAGACCATATGGCAGAGCTTTGTCAGTAGCTTGTGTTTGCCTGCAGAACACCAGAACTCCGGCCGTCTTTCTAAGAAGATAATCTCTGTGCTGCAGGAAAGGCTGAATTGTTGCTGGCGTGGAGTATTAAATACTGAAACTACTTCATGTTGCCACTGTACTTTCTGTTCTGCTTGTGCTACTGTTCTACTTCCGATGTGCTACGTGTCCGCAACACGGAACTGCGTTATGAAATTGTTAGGAGGAGCTGGAAGCTGATGCGTATGGATAAGCCAAAACCAGGGCTTTTCGTCCGTCATGAGTGAAGAGCCTTTTGAGATTATGGGGATCAGTGCATAAGCCAAATGCTTCCCTGAGAACGGGCATGGAAACGGTAGAAGTAATTTTTAAAAACAAAAAAAAAACCCAAACCAGCTCGCAACAAATAAATTACTCCTCTGTTCCCACAAGAAAAGAAAAGAGAAAAAAACCCCAAACCCCAAGTGCAACCCCAGAACAGCGTAGGGCTTTTGATAGTGGAGACCCTTGTCTTTTGGACTGTTCTCTCTTGCTCAGGAAAACCATACCATCTTGGACAAATTTCATTTCACTGCTAAAGATCCTCCCATAGTCATGAAGGTAGAATTTATTGAAATTGCAGTTAAAAATCAGCCATCTAGCTGTTGAGGTGGAGAAGGAAACCATGACCTTTTTTTTCTGCTTTGTGAAGACTTTCTTTCGGAAAAGTTCTAATGTGTCTAACACAGAGTACTCAGTCTGAAATGCTTTACAGAAGCCAGTTTATTTGGTCCCTGAACTTGAGGACTTGCATCGGATCTTTTCGGTAGCTTCTTAATGCATTCATGTCTGATGGCAAATTTCACAGCCTGTACCTGAATCACTTCAGTTGCCTTATTTTTTTTTTTAGTAAAAAAAAAACCCTGTGCTTTTCCAAGCTTTCCAAGTGCTTTTCTTGATGAGTAGTTGAGTGTAGCGATAGGACAAGGGGTAATGGATTTAAAATAGAGGGACGTAGATTCAGATTTGATATAAGGAAGAAATTTTTTACACTAAGGGTGGTGGAGCACTGGCCCAGGTTGCCCAGAGAGGCGGTGGATGCCCCATCCCTGGAAACGTTCAAGGCCAGGTTGGCCGGGGCTCTGAGCAACCTGATGTGGTTGGAGATGTCCCTGCTCCTGGCAGGGGGTTGGACTGAATGGCCATTCCAACCCAAGCCATTCCATGATTCTCTGTGAAAGTTCTTTTAGATCCTAGAATGAAAATCACTGTGCATAAGCATGTGAAAATTACCTGTGCATTGTTTTTTTTAATGACTTTTCAGAGTGACCTGCTTGCCTTCACATTGGTTTTCTTTAAAAATTAAACGCTGCTGGTTTAAGATTCATTGAGATGATCACAAAACACAGTTGAGCCCAGCCAACTTCTCTTTACATGTTTTGAATCTTTGTAATGGAAAATTGAAGGAGTTTATTAAAAGCTGAGTAGCTGAAATTGTCTTCTAACAGTAGGTAGGATTTAGCTTGTGATTGAACTTGAGGTTCTTTCTGTAACTAGAATTGTCCTGTTGAAGACAGCTGCAGTGGAAGAAGGTCACTCAAATAAAAAGACCTCAAAATGACCAAATGGCGGACTTGAGGAATACGGGCAGTCACAGACCAACAATATCTCCCCACTCCCCAAGCTCTCCTGTTTCTTGTGCGTGTTTTCTGTTCTAGCCAGGAACAAAGTGCAATACTGAGGATAGCTCTTGTTCCTGACGCAGATGCCAAACTTAAACATTTTCCTAGATGTGGCCTACTCCAGAGCAAAAATTAAGTCAGGAACAGGGAGGTAATTGTCCCCCTGTACTCGGCACTGGTGAGGCCGTACCTTGAGTACTGTGTTCAGTTTTGGGCCCCTCACTGCAAGAAAGACATTGAGGCCCTGGAACGCGTTCAGAGGAGGTCTACGAAGCTGGTGAGGGGTCTGGAGCACAGGCCTTATGAGGAGCAGCTGAGGGAGCTGGGTTGTTCAGTCTGGAGAAGAGAAGGCTCAGGGGAGACCTTATAGCTCTCTATAACTTCCTGAAGGGAGGTTGTAGTGAGCTAGGGGTTGGCCTTTTCTCTCGTGTAGATAGTGATAGAACTAGACCCAGTGGTTTCAAGCTGTGCCAGGGGAGATTCAGGCTGGACATTAGGAAGTATTGCTTCTCGGAAAGGGTAGTCAGGCACTGGGATGCACTGCCCAGAGAGGTGGTGGAGTCACCGACCATGGGGGTGTTCAAGAAACGTTTGGATGTTGTGTTGAGGGATATGATTTAGCTGAGAAGTATTGGTGATGGTTGGACTGGATGATCTTTTAGGTCTTTTCCAATCACGATAATTCTTTGATTCTGTATTTTTCATTAGTAATTAGATACTTGTCTGCAGCACCAGGAGCCCAACTAGGTTCAAACAGGAGTGAGCCTCTAAGAACTTCTCAGAAAACAGTTTCCTTCTGCGGTGTTACTCCAACTGGTTGTTTGTAGAGATGTTTGACATCAGTCATGTTCTATGAGAGTTGTGTGACTTCACCTTTTGCAACCCAAATGTCAATAAATTGGCCGCATCGCACTTCCCTGTTCTGTTCCTTGTCAAGCCTGCACTCCTACATGCAGCTGTCTTGAATGAAATTTGGACATTGTAGGAGGATCTAAGCCAGTTCGCTTCTGCCAAGATGAGTTGTTGCTGAGACTACATTTCCTCGCTTCCATGTGTCATTTCATCAGTTGTATGACCAGCAATATTTGTATTTCAAGTGCTCTGACTAGTGGAGGTGACTGTTGCCTCTGGTGATACCTGTCTAGCTCATACTCGGGTGTGCCCAGGTTATGTGCAAGCTCTGATAAACTCAATTTTTCCCACAGCTTGCCTCATGTTTTCTAAACTTATGTTGCTAGTGAAATAATCCCAAGGTTTTTTTGGAAGGTGGGGGAAAATGGACAGCGGTTGATAATGGTGGATGTTAAATACTTCAAGGCACTTTTTACTGGAAGGCAAGACCGTGGTTTTTGTTAAAGCTGAGTTGATTGAATCACGCCAAAGCACTTCCTGGGACTTTACTTAGATATTGACAAGATAAGTGTAAGTGTTGAGATTAATACTCTGAATAAAATATATTTATAGCGTATATACATTTTTGTTAGCGATAAATAGCTGGAGTGGATTTCACTTGCTTGTAGCAAGGTTTCACTTAGCTTGTGTCAGCACGAGAGGTTGCGGTTTTGGTAGACGTTCAAGTTGAGTATGGCATCAGGCTATGTGGAAATCATATTTTCTCTTGCTTCTCTTCTCATCGTGTACAGCTACATTTTCAGCTATTTTGTTCCAATATCTTTCTTTGGAAAATTCCTATTTGTATCTTATTTACATCTTTTCCTTAGTTTGAAGCATTCTATAAATTGCAGAGTAAAAGCTGCTAACGAAGCGTAGTTGCTAGTGCCAAGGCATCCATTTGCTTATCTGTTTTTCCTGACATGGGTTACTTCCTATATGAACTTCTGGGATGTGGATTTGTGGAGCCGAATAGGTGCTAGTCAACTCAAGGGAGCGCTTGAAGTCTGTACATAGGAAACCCTGCTCAAAGGAAAGAATACAAGGTTTGAGCTTCTGTCAAAGCTTTCCGATCGGGAAGAGTCTTCAAAACACCGTTCCCTTCTGTCTCCTGTCTCTGCGTGGGCAAGTGGGAGCTTGCAGAGATGGAAGTCTCTGTTCTTGTGACTCTAGTAGTAACTTTGAAAGCTGATGTGTTTTACCTCAGATTAGAGCGGCGTTGATGGATTAGGTGTCGTGTCGTTGAAGATGGATATGAAAGTTCGTTTTGTGATTATTAGCATAGTGGACAGGTATATATTTTATGTGTGGGAAGCACCTATGTATCTGTTCTTTGAAAGCTGAAAATATGAATAAGTATCGCTTTCTGTTTGGTCACCTATTTGCCTCTTTGTAGTGGTAGTGGAAGCAGATTGTATGTGATGAGGTTTTGTGCAACCTGAACCATGTTGATAAAAGCAGATTCTGAGGACTCGGTCTCTTTCATTAAGCATCCTACAGGAGCAACAAACTCCAGCAACTGTTTCTCCAGGTCTTGTAGCAGCTGTTAATATTTGAGTCAATGTGGCTCATCTACATTTGAAATAGTTGTTAAATTTTGAAGACAGGTCATCGTGTTGGTCATTCAGTGGAGTTATTACATTAACATTGGCAGACAATGTATCGCAGTGATTTTATTAGCTCTTACAAGGTTTTCTCACCACGTATCTTCTTTCAAGGTTGAGGCACATAACTGATGGCTTTCAAACGGGTGCTGGCAGTTAAGAGGCCGGAAACTAAACATGGCTTTTGAGGTTGTGCTGAAGTGGCACTCGGCTAGATGATTTTAATGTTGAGTTTGGAAGGTGATGTGGCAGAAGACTGTCTTTCTCTGGATTAGGAGCAGTTGCAACTATTGGAAGTCTCCCAAGATCTGGAAGCTTTTCCCTGTCAGAAATAACTTCTGCAAAGTCAATAAGTGCATGGGGAAGATGGACCTTATGCATAACCCTCATCTGTCCATGTTTTACATGCAGGCAGTATTTAGTTGCTGTAAAGAGACCTGTCAATGTTGTGAATAATGAAGGATTTATATGAATTGTTGGTTAGTTCAGTAGCTGGTTCATTAGGTCGATAGTTCTCTCTGTTTTGTCTGATTACCCTGTGATGTTTTTTAGACCATAGCGAGCAGCAGTTTGTTGGGTCAGACTTTCCATGGGGCAGCCTGGCTGCTGAGTGTCTGCCCCTACCAGACAGTCAAACACTCATTTCGAGTCTGTTGTCAGCAGCAGACATTGGTATTGTAGATGTATAATTGGATTTGTTTAAAATGTGATGGAGATTCTTCTTTATTTAAGGTCTCTCTTTTTAAATGTTGCTGTAACTCTACTGATTCTGTGTTTCATTGCAGAACTACCCATGAATTCTTGTTTGGTGCCCTTGCTGAACTTGTAGATAATGCCAGGTATGTACCTGAGACTGCCTAATTCCCAAGGTAAATTTGATTAAGATTTAATTAGCCTGTCTATTTGTCGATTTTGAGCAGTTTTTACTTCTAATAGACTTTATGAAAAATACAAAATAGAAGACTTTACTATAGTTTAGTGTGAATATTTCCCTTGGTCCTCTTATACCACCACATGTACCGTACTCCCCTCCTCTCCCCCGCTCCCAAAAAAAAAATATTATTCCTGAAAAGGTAAGTTGGAATGAGTCATAGAACAACTGAAATTGGAAGGAAAATTGTTAGAAAACACTAGATAAATTTAAGGAAAAAAATAAATCTGCCTTTTTGTTTAAAGAAGTTGGTAAAATAGTAATTACTGGCACTCTTAAGATACTTAGATAATCCTTGACTTTTAGTATCAAGCATGGTGATAGGATGAAAATGAAATGAGAAGTGGGATGCTGAAAAATAGAGCAAGAACAGTTAGAGCAATTGTGACACCTGAGAGGAGAAATATTTGGAAATTGCGGGTTTTAGATGATATATCTGATGTTTGCATTTGGGTATCGAAGCCTTGCGTACTTATCTCTTGAGCTTCACAAAATATTCTGATGTGGCATTATAGAAATACTTTGAGGTCATTTTCTGTCAAGCGTGAGTTGTCACACTATGCGGTTCATAAGGAGCTGAAACGGAAAGGTTTCTGTGTAGGAAAAGTTCTGTGTAGGGAATCAGCCATGTGAGTGTGCGTGCAACTACTGCTGCTTCCACTTTTGCTCCAACGTAGTTTAAATGTAGCGTCTTTGAGATTAATGCGTGGCTTTCCCTTCAACCTCTTGGTTCCTCTGGCAGAAGAGAGGTTGGCCACCTGCGAAGGACGTAGCTGTATTTGGCTGGAGATACAAAGACAAGGTGAAGGAGGTAGAGGGAGGTAGATTTAGATTGGATATTAGGAAAAAATTTTTCACAATGCGAGTCGTAGAACATTGGAACAGGTTGCCCAGAGAGGCAGTGGATGCCCCATCCCTGGAAACATTCCAGGCCAGGTTGGACGGGGCTGTGAGCACCCTGGTCTGGTTGGAGATGTCCCTGCTCCTTGCAGGGGGGTTGGACTGGGTGGGCTTTGAAGGTCCCTTCCAACCCAGACCATTCTGTGATTCTATGATTCTAAGTGAACTCAGCATTTGGAAAGTGGGGTTTTATTACAGAACCACAATTGCACTCTTCTGATCAGCAAACCAAGGGTATGTGGTGGTCTACATGAAAAAAAAAATTAGAAACTGGTTTTGAGAAGAGGGTAGCAGTGCTGTATATGTTGCTCATATCCTATATAATATATATAGGAGGATGCACAGCCTATCAACAGAGGAGGATGCACAGCCTATGAAGAGCTTTGGTTAATGATCCTGTAATGACACAGTTTCCTATGACAACCTTGAGTGTATGTGGATGGAGTTTTATGTGGAGTTGCTAAACTTTCTGTAGGCAACTTGCCAGAAAAAATGTAGGTATTGTTTGTTTCATACAGGAGAGTGTTCAGAAGTGTGTGCTTATTTGATACCCGCCCCGCTCCCCCCTGCCCCTTAATGTGACTTTTGTTAAAAAGCCAACGATACTCGCTGTAATTAGGTTAATTGTGTGGCAGCAATGTCTTGTGCTGGAGTTTGGGTTCAAGCAGGCAAAAAGTAGAACATGTATTTTAACTTGTCTGTTAGTCCTGACTATGGAGCCTTTGTGAACTTTGATCTGTGCAGCCAGTTAATTTTGGAAATTATTGCACGTGCCTGGATTTTAGCCTCATTTCTATTTGACATTTGAATATTGATTGTGGTTTTATTGCTTTGTAGAGATGCAGATGCCACAAGAATAGACATTTATACTGGTAAGTCACTCCTGCTGCTTCCTTGCATGTCAGCAGTTAAGACAGTAGTTAACTTGGATTTAGGCTGCACGTGTGTGTTGTACCTGGTAGAAGAGTGAGGGTGTTTATGCCCAATATGGTGTTCAGTTTTTGCCCGCTCACCTCGAGATAGACATCAAGGTGTTGGAGCGTGTCCAAAGAGGAGCAGTGAAGCTGGGGAAGGGTCTGGAGGGCAAGTCTTAAGAGGAGCAGCTGAGGGAACTGGGGTGGTTTCGTCTGGAGAAAAGAAGGCTCAGGGGAGACCTTGTCTCTCTCTACAACTGTCTGAAAGGAGGTTGTAGTGAGGTGGGGGTCGATCTATTTTCCCAAGCAACAAGTGACAGGATGAGAAGAAACAGCCTCAAGTTGCACTGGGGGAGGTTTAGGTTGGATATTAGGAAGAATGTCTTCACTGAAAGAGTTGTCAAGCATTGGAGCAGGCTGCCCAAGGAAGTGGTTGGGTCACCTTTATATGTGATTAGAAGACGTGTAGACATGGTGCTTAGGGATGTGGTTTAGTGATAGACTTGGCAGTGTTAGATTTATGGTTGGACTCAGTGATCCTAGGGGTCTTTTCCCACCTAAATAATTCTGTGATTTGATGATTCTACTGTTTGTCCTGTGCCCCAGTGCCTGTTGTCTTTTAAAGAGTAATACCTTTGCAGATAACTTGGGCAAGCGCTTAGACTGGCCTTCAGCTGAGGGCAGGTAAAGGGAGTAGCCGTTTATACTGGATTCTTAAGAAACCTGCTTTTACAATATACTCTTGTAGCATATATTTACATACAGTTTCAAGTGCAGAAGTTCTTAGTCATTCCGTAACAAAAATCTGGTGCTCTTTCTTACAGCTTAGCCATAGTGGGGTTGTGAAAGTCCTGTTTGTTGTTTTACTTCTGTCGTGAACACTGATTCTGTTTTATGGAACTTCTAACTTTTGCTTGTGAGAGTAGTGCTTAACTCTTCTTTTGTAGAGCGACGGGAGGACCTACGAGGTGGATTCATGCTGTGTTTTTTGGATGATGGAACGGGAATGGATTCAAGTAAGTGCCAGGAAGTTACACTTGCATTTTCAAGATGAGGTTTCATGTTACGGCTTAAGCTGAATTAACAGCTCGGTTCTGTTGAAAGGGACATGTTCTGTGCCAAGACATGTATTCCTGCCTCTGCACTGGCTCTTTCGCACTGTATCGTATATCAAACTGTTCATCTCTTTAGTTGCAGAAAGCTAATCTGGCCAAAAGAAAATTGTTTTGCCGCGTTACAGAGTTGAGTCAGCCTAGCCTGTGGTTTTCTAGCACACCAAAGTTGGCTTTTGGGGCTGAAGGGAGAACAGTGTAGCCAGAAAAGGGAACAAGCACAAGCTTTGATGGGCATAAGCCTTCTCCCCATTAGAGGCTGCCAAATGATTAGTGTATCTCAGCTCTAGTAAAGTGTGCCATGGACAGAAATTGAAAGCTTAGCTTTGAAAGCATTTTGCCATTGTTTCATCATTGGCATTGTGATTGAGATCGGCAGTTGGCGATATAAAGTCTTAGGAGTGTGAGAAGAATGTGACAAATGCCGGTCTGCCTTGTCTAAGAATTGATGGAAATCCATGTGGTATTTAGCATGAGAAAAGCCTTCTTGTTTTGCTTTAGTATCGGTGAACAGCACTGGCAATCCACACCACCTTCTTTGAGTCTTGAGGAGAGGTAAATCTTCCTGTGAAGAGCTGTCCACTGGGCAGAAAAGCTGGACTAAAAGGGAAGGTTTTGGAAAAGGAGTGAGAGATGGGTAAATAAACATTGCCTAACATTTTTGTTCTGATCTGTCAGTACCTTAAGATCCTCTTGTGATATGAAGCTTCTAGTTCCATTTATAAATGCTTATAAAAATGCATTAAGATCTTTACTACGCAGATTTGTGACCTGCATGAAAGAATTTAGTTAGCACTCTACATACCTTCTGTGTATTCTCTGAAATACAATTAAGCATGCTAATCAGGTCCTCTGAGAGTACTTTTCTGTCACCAATGGAACTGAAGGAAGCAATTAAGCTGCGTCCATAAAAGAAGTTCAGAGTTATCTGCGGACTTCTCACAAGCCTTTGGATCAGGGAGAAGAAATACAACCTTTTCTGCATGTTTTGAAAACTAGGTGTTTGTCTCTGGATCAAGAGTAGGTGACTAATGTCTGTTCTAACGCCAGAGTCTAATAGCAGCTTTTATGCTGTTGTTGCTTCTGTATTGCTGATTTTGTGACAAAGTGATCTTTAAGTATTGGCTAAGTATTAAGCTGCTTCTTTTGAGTGATCTTTCTGCTAAATCTTGAAGGATTTTATCCTGACTTTGGTAGTCTGAGATGCTCTGTGACGGAGGTTGGCTGCTACTGGGGGTTGTAGAGTGTCATGGTTTAACCCCAGCTGGCAACTGAGCCCCCCACAGCTGCTTGCTTACCCCCCTGCAGTGGGATGGGGGAGAGAATCAGAAGGGTAAAAGTGAGAAAACTCGTGGGTTGAGATAAAGACAATTTAATAGGTAAAGCAAAAGCCGTGCATGCAAGCAAAGCAAGGAATTCATTCATCACTTCCCGTCGGCAGGCAGGCATTCAGCCATCTCCAGTAAAACACGGTTTCATCACGTGTAATGGTTACTTGGGAAGACAAATGCCGTAATGCTGAATGTTCCCCCCTTTCCTTCTTCTTCCCCCCAGCTTTGGACACTATATGGTATGGTATGGACGCTATATGGTATGGAATATCCCTTTGGTCAGTTGGGGTCAGCTGTCCCAACCTTGTCCCCTCCCAACTTCTTGTGCACCCTGAGCCTACAACCTGGCGGGCTGATGTGAGAAGCAGAAAAGGCCTTGATGCTGTGTAAGCACTGCTCAGGAAGAACAAAAACATCCCTGTATTGTCAACACAGTTTTCAGCACAAATCCAAAACGTAACCTCATCCAAGCTACTGTGGAGAAAATGAACTCTATCCCAGCCAAAACCAGCACATTTTCCAGCCTTTATTCCATACCGTTTATGTCATGCTCAGGTCTCATACTGTCCAATACATTTTCATTACCCACCACCCATCCCTTAATAATAATACGCAGATATTGTTCCCTTAGTCTGTGGTCCACTCCTGTAAAATGTCCACAAAATGTCCACTGAGTTCATTTAGTCCACGACTTTGGACTCTGTTACGGTGGTCACTCAGGACAGGAGAGATCATGTGTTGTGTGGAGTTACTGGGCACCGAAGCTGGCTCAGGTCAAGTCGCTGCTGCACTTGTCCTGCTTCATGTAAGGCTTGTCCTTTGGTTCAGGTGGTTCCTGCTGTAATAATTCCTATAACATGCAACTCAAATCATAGAGTACCACAGTTTAAAGATATTTCCATTACAGTTTCCACCCTGGGTCCCTTTGGACCGGGTTATAGGGCTTAACATAGCAATGAACTCCTCCCCTTCCCCTGCTCTGGCTTGGACTTATCCACAGACTGCAGTCCCTGAGGGCTGTACCTGCTCCAAGTGGAGCCTTACCTACAAGCTACAGTCCTTCCAGGGATATACCTGCTGCAGTATAGATTTATCCACAGACACAGTTGTTTTGAGGTGCACCTTTTCCAGTGTGGCCTTCATGGGCCACAATGCCTTCAGAGATGTATCTGCACTAGCATGGCCTTACCCACAGCCACAGTCCTTTCAGAAGGAAACCTGCTCCAACACGGCCTTACCCACGGCTGCAATCCCTCGAGGGACGTACCTGCTCTGTCGTGGGCTTATCCACGGCCACATGCTTTGAGGTGCTCCTGCATGATCCTGTACACAGCCACAGATGCTTCGAGGTGTCCCTTCTGCAGCGTGGACTTACCCTTGGGCCACAATCCCTTCGCAGGTATAATTGCTGCAGCACAGACGTGATCACTACCACAGACACTTTGGGATGTACCTGCTGTGGTGTGGGCTGCTTCATAGCCACAGACGCTGTGGGCTCTCCTGCTCCCACATGAACCTGTCCACAGGTCCCTTCGACTCCAGTTCATGCTGGAGTTCCAGCCTGTCTTGTACAGCAGCACAGAAGCAGCAGCGATGCGCTGGCCGTCTGCCAGCCCAGGTGCATCGCCATTGCTATTACCAAAGTGTTCCCAGGCGCAGCAGGGTAAAATGATAACCAGTGCAGCAAAAGCAAAAAGCAGCCACTAACGAGCACCAGCCTCCGATATGCAGTAGGGCAAGCAAGCTCCATGGCAAGCACTGGAGCCTGCCAATTAATAGCTAAACAGAAGTAATAGCTATCAATTTGATCTAGCACATTCAAATTGAATTTGTCATTATTTTGAACCCTTTGAGCCTCATGTTGGGTGCTAAAAAGGACTGCTGTGGTTTAACGTGACAGGCAGCTAAACACAGCCATTCGTTCGCTCACTGCACCCCTTCAGTGGGATGAGGGAGGGAATTGGAAAAAATGGAAAGCTTGTGGGTTGAGATACAGACAGTTTAATAAGTGAACCAAAAGCCGTCTGCGCAAGCAAACCAAAATCAGGAGTTCCCTCACTGTTTTCCATCTCCAGGAACGCGGGGCTCCATCACCCCAAGGGTTACCTGGGAAGACAAATGCCGTAACGCCGAGCGCTCCCCCCCTTCTTCCTCCAGTTCTCTTGGCGAGCGTGAGGTGCTGTGCTCTGGAGTACCCCTTTGGTCAGTTGGGGTCAGCCGTCCCAGCCTTGTCCCCTCCCAACTTCTTGTGCACCCCTGGCCTGCTCGCTGGTGGGGCAGTGTGGGGAGGAGAAGAGGCCTCGGCACTGTGCAAGCGCTGCTCAGCAGGAACTAAAACACCCCTGTGTCACTGACACTGTTTTCAGCACAGATGCAGAGCACAGCCCCATCCAAGCTACTGTGGGGAAAATGAACTCTGTCCCAGTCAGAACCAGCACAAGTGGTATTTCACAGCGCTGTACATTGTATACAGCAAGTACCATATAATTTATGCCAAATACCCTATAATTTATGTACTTTGACTGTCTCGATGCTTGCATCGAAGTGTGGTTCATTCCATGTCTGAAAAAAAATATTTTATTTTAAATAGGCTGTGAAGTTATATTTGCCCCTTTCCAGGACATTGCTCTTCAGATTGTAAAATTGGTATGCAACTTTGTTTAGTGCTTTCAAAAAAGCCCTTCTGAATTTTCAGTAGTCTGGACATACTGTTTTTATGCAGACTCTAGCTGTAGCGATCACATCTTCATGGCTTCAACACTGGATGGTCATGGTAAGCTTGATTTGCGTTTGAAAGTCACTTAACCAAGGGCACCCGGATGGAAACTCCTTTGCTGCGTTGGCCCGTTAACACGGACAAAAGTGGCTGGGGAGAGTCTGTTGGCCCGTTAACACGGACAAAAGTGGCTGGGGAGAGTCTGTTCCCGTAAGTCCCTACATGAGCCTCTCTCTATTTCCGTCTCATGTTACAGGGGTCTGAGTTTTAGTTTCTCGTAATGCGGGATCTACCAGTTTTAAAGACCTCTTGAAGATCTCTTATCTGAAAGCTGATTTTAGGAGGTTTTTAGCAGAAAACCTTTTATTGGACTTTTCTCCCTTCTTATTTTGGGAATAGCGTCAACATACATACAGACCTTGCTTCGACAGAAATCATAGAGCTCCCAAGCTCATTATTATTATTTTTCTGCATGATAATTGTAATTAAGGACTATTTTTATTGTGCGTAAAGCTGATGTGTTAAAAAACTATGTGACTTGCCATAGTGCTGTTGCAGCCCACACTAGCATGTGGTTTTCCTGAGAGCACTGGAAGGACAGCTTAGAAGGCTGGATGAGACATTTTTGGGAGGATGAGGAAATGAAACCAGGTGTCTCCAGGCGCTTTCACACAGAGGAAAGAGCTGAAAGGCTCAAGTGAACCGTTCCATTAACACGTTCTCTATGCTACTCTGTCCTGTTGCTGTTCAGTCTTGTTGGTCTTACTCTGTGTTGTTCTAGATTTGTCTGGCAAGCTGTGAAAACAGAGAAGGGTAGAGTGAGGCAAGAGGCCAAATTGGAGTGCTTTATCTGATGCCTCCTGATTGTTAAGCCAAATGGCACCTCCTTGGCTAAATTTAGTGGAAAGTGTAAGTGATTAGCATTTCTGAAAACTACGTGTGTTTGTCGAGTGACTCCTACTACAATTGCATTCAGAACTTGTTGCATTGGCTCTCTTAATATTACACTGGATTGTGTGGTCTGAAGATCAAAATATGTTTGTACTCAAGCTGCAAAGATCTTACGCTGTAGAGTTACAAGTTATCAAAAGATCTGAGGGTTCAGTGATGCAAGTACAGCTCTTTTCAAAAAAAGCATTGCGTCCCACAGGAAGAGATTAGGATAATAGTACCAGTCCAAAAGTTTGCCTTTTTCATAAGGGACTAAACAGGAGTCAATTAGGAAATGAAACACTAGATCTCATGCAGCACATCTTGGGTTGGGATTTCCCATGTTGTCAGTGGCATCACTACTGAGGATTACTTAGGCTTGAGAATTTTACCTACTGCTTGGGCTCTGAAGGTGCTGCATGAATTTAATGAATCCAAATGTAGGTTGAATGATTCAGTGAATCAACCTTTAGATTGAAAAAGTATAACAACTAATTTAAGGAGTGATCCGTAATTGTGTTCTCAAAGGATTGAAGAAAGTAAGTCTTTAACTGGCATTTTAGAATCATCCAGGTTGGAAGGGATGTCAAAGATCCAGGATCCCATTTGCCTTTGTTGCTGCAGCAACGCACTGCTGACTCACCTTCAGCTTGTCTGCCAGGACCCCCAGGTCCCTTTCCGTGCTGCTCCCCAGCCACACAGATCCCAACTTTTATTGGGCTCTTTGGTTATTTTATCCCAGGTGCAGGACCTTGCCCTTCCCTTGAACTTTGTACAGCTCTCACTTGCCCGCTCGCTCTTCCAGCCTGTCCAGGTCTCTCTCTAAGATGGCTCTCCCTTCTGATGTGTCTAGCTCACCACCATCAGCAAACCAGCTGAGGGTGCTTTCAGTGCCGTCATCCCAATCCCTTGTGAAGATGTTGAACAGCGTGGAGCAAAGGGATCGATGCTCCCGCCGTGTCTGTGAGACCACCCTACACTTGTCACAGGCTGCCAGCTGAAGTAAAAACTACTGGTGATCACCCTCTGAGCCAGTTCCCTACCCATCTTACATACCACCCATCCGGTCTGGGTCTTCCCAGTTTGTCCAGGAGGAGGCTGTGGGAAGGTGTCCAGTGCTTTGCTGAACCCCAACTGAACAACATCACTGCTCTCCCTGTGTGGACAGAAAGTGCTGCCTTGTTGTGGAAGGTGACCAGGTCAGTCCGGCGTGACGTGCCTTTGGTGAATCTTTGGTGTTAGCCTATCCCAATCACCTGCTTCATTTGCTTTGCAACACTTTTTACGAGGACTCGTTCCATCACTTTCCCAGGGATTGAAGGAAATATATCAGTTCGTGCTCCTTTAAACTGTATTTTTGAAGTTTGAAAGCTCAGAAGAGGTTTTATTTTACTGGATACAGTTAATTAAGTGCTAATGTCTTGGTTACTTTATTAGATCTTGTATTTTTAAAATACTGTTTATCCAAGGCTCGCAACGGTGAGGAACAATGTTTAAACATAACTGGGATTCTAGCACGTATTTTAAAATGTGTGTACATGCTTTCGTGTGTAGGCAGTGACACTTGGGGCACAGCTCTTAGGGGAGTGGTCTACATATTTCTGAGGGGAGTATGTCTTTCAACCTTGTAGCACATTGAAGTTTCCTCTCAGGTTAACAAATCTTTTTGAAGCAAATCACAGGAAAGTATATCAAACAGATTTGTCAATCACTAGGTGTGTCCAGCCATTTCCCGCAGGTGGCTGGCTGGCTGGTGTGTTTGTTATGGTGGTGAAAGACCTCAGAGCTTCTCCTCTTCCCCTGTCCCAGGGAAAGCTTGGCTGGAAGTAATCTTGGTTTAGGCTGATTTCCCCAGGTAGTAAATTAGATACTTTGGCTCTGAGATATTTTTTGAGGATGCCCTCAAGTTCACTGCAAGTACCTGGACTTGTGCAAGGCATTTGACACTGTCCCACACGACATCCTTCTCTCTAAACTAGAGAGGCATGGGTTCGATGGACGGACCACTGGGTGGATAAGGAGTTGGCTGGATCACCAGAGGAGGGGTGGTCAACAGCTCAATGTCCAGGTGGAGACTGGTGACGAGTGGCGTCCCTCAGGGGTCCGCGTTGGGCCTGGCCCTGTTCAGCATCTTTGTTGGTGACATGGACAGTGGGATAGAGTGCACCCTCAGCAAGTTCGCTGATGATACCAAGCTGTGTGGTGCCATCGACACGCTGGAGGGGAGGGATGCCATCCAGAGGGACCTGGACAGGCTGGAGAGGTGGGCCCGTGCCAACCTCATGAAGTTCAACAAGGCCAAGGGCAAGGTCCTGCACGTGGGTCGGGGCAAATTCAGGCACAAATCCAGGCTGGATGGAGAATGGATGGAGAGCAGCCCTGAGGAGAGGGATTGGGGAGTGATGGTGGACGGAAAGCTCAATATGAGCTGGCAATGCGCCCTTGCGGCCCAGAAGGCCAACTGCTTCCTGGGCTGCATCAAGAGGAGCGTGGGCAGCAGGTCGAGAGGGGATTGTCTCCCTCTACTCTGCCCTGGTGAGACCCCATCTGCAGCACTGTGTCCAGCTCTGGAGCCCCCAACAGCAGAAGGCCGTGGAGCTGTTGGAGAGGGTGCAGAGGAGGCCACGCAGATGCTGAGAGGGCTGGAGCAGCTCTGCTGTGAGGCCAGGCTGGGAGAGCTGGGGCTGTTCAGCCTGGAGAAGAGGAGGCTCCGGGGAGAGCTGAGAGCGGCTCCCAGTGCCCAGAGGGGGCTGCAGGAAAGGTGGGGAGAGACTCTTCAGCAGGGCCTGGTGTGACAGGACAAGGGGTGATGGTTTTAAACTAGAGGGAGGGAGATTTAGATTGGATATTAGGAAAAAATTTTTTACCCTGAGGGTGGTGGCACACTATCCCAGGTTGCGCAGAGAGGCGGTGGATGCCCCATCCCTGGAAACATTCCAGGCCAGGTTGGCCGGGGCTCTGAGCAACCTGATCTGGTTGGAGATGTCCCTGCTTCTGGCAGGGGGGTTGGACTGGGTGGCCTTTGAAGGTCCCTTCCAACCCAAACCATTCTGTGATTATACTCAACCTAATGCGGATATAGCAGATGAATTTATGGCAGGAAGGATCATTTTCTGTGCTCGGATCGGGACCTTCGTAATGTATTCTCAGCTGGAGAATCTGGAAATATGAGAGGGCTCTCCTCAAAGGGTGAAGCCAGGTCTAACTTCAGTGGCTGCCTTGTGACCCACGGCACGGCAGCGGGGAGGTATGGCTTGTGACCCACGTCACAGCAGCGGGGAGGTATGGCTTGTGACCCACGGCGGGGCAGCGGGGAGGTATGGCTTGTGACCCACGGCGGGGCAGCGGGGAGGTATGGCTTGTGACCCACGGCGGGGCAGCGGGGAGGTATGGCTTGTGACCCACAGGTCACAGCTGCCCGCAGGGGTGTCAGTGGTCTGATGTGTGTCAGCCAGCGCCTGTGCTGGACCAACCTCTCTGCTGTTCAGGAGGATGCTCTGTTGCTGTCGTGGAGGACTGACAGTCAGAAACTAAACAGTTCTTCATCCCAGGCGTCTGATATTTCTTGTTAGGAAACTTTTTATCTGTGCCCTTGATTCCTTTTCTTGGACTCTGAAGATCAATCTGCCATCTTGAGCGATTTCCTTCAGATTGTTTTTTCTCTTGTCTGTTTGGCATAGATCACATCACCCTCCTGTTTGTTGCCATGGAGTTTGTTTTTTTTTAAATTTAGTAACTCAGGACGAAACAAAAACAGTGTGACTAAAATAACCTGAAGTGAAACTCCCTCCAGAGCCTTAACTCAAAAAAGCTGGAAAAAAAATTAATTTGTACCTTGAGGGGAAGTAGAGATTAAATCTTTCCCAGAGACAGCAAGCTTGGAGCAGAGAGATGCTCCCAAGTAGTCCTGTCTGCTTGGCATTGTCTTCATCCCTCTGCCCAGAAAGAAGAATCTTTATAGGGTCGTTTTGGACACGATAAACCATATGCTCACCTTTTCTGAGAGAGGAAATGCTTCAGACAATTACTTTTTACCCTTTTTATGCCTCTCAAATTTTTCTTAAAAATAGCTGTTGATACAACTTTTTGTATAGCAAAAGGGTTCTAGTAGCCTTCTGTTCTTAGAATATCCCCATCCTCTTTTCTGAGGCTTTAAAACTAACACAGTAATAGTAATAATAATAATAATAATATCATCATCCTCATCATCAATATCCTTACCCAGATCTCAAATATGAGATAGTCTAATATTTTCTTCGTTTGGCTAGAAAATACTATAGTAGGCTGAAGGAAAGGAAGAGGTACTCTCATCCAGTCAAAAGTTGGTTTTGAAATAGTTGTGAGCCTCTGTTACGAACATACTAAATGGAGGCAGCGAGGTGCTTGCATAGTTGTTCTCCTGTATTGTTGCCTTGTAATTTGTGGCTTTAAATCTCAGTCTCATTTCCATGGAAAATGACATTCTGCCGCCTGGCTCAGTGATTTCATTAGTACTCAACATCTTGCTGTAAAAGCCGTCAGTACTAGTAGACCTGGGTAAGTCTCCTGCTTAAATCGAGCTTGTCCACAGGCTCAGCCTCCACATAGCTGGCTGCTGGGGTGAGCGGTGTCCTGTGCTCCCTCACAGCTTGTGTATGCTTCTGAGGGCTGTGATTGTTGTTAGCCTTCCTGTTAAGGCACTTTGTGTTCCTTGTCTCTGGAATTGCATTTCATTTCTCCCAGTAATCTCCATGGCGAAATGATTGTTATCTCCTGGGGGAAGGGAGAGGAATTGTTCTGTCGTATGGCTGATGTTAAAAGGCCCTTGAACAATAGAAAGGCTTGAACTAAAAATGACAGACTCCTCAGCTGTAAAGCCATCACATCCTTTCATTTTGTCCTGTGCTAATAAAATACTCCATTAATTGCCGTGGTACCTGCTAGGGCTGCCTTTTCACCCACAGTTATCCTGCTGTCAGTAGTCCAGCAATCTGCTGCAAAAATCTGCTTTTTTGTACTCGTGCATTAATTAATCATAGTGTTCAATTCTACACCATGAAGAAACAGTAAGGTTTATTCCAAATTCAAGACCTTTTTTACAGAACTGACTTATACTCTGTTGCCAGTGGTTTCGAGTCTGTAGTGTCCGCAGTATGCGCAGCACAGCAGAGCTGCGGTGTCCCAGGGTATGTTTTGGTTTTTGAGCATGTTGATAATTGTGGTGGATACAACAGATCATCTCGTGGACATTTTTTTTTTGTAAAAAGAAACATCTTTGTGCAGTGCAGATGGGGCACTGGGCTAGTCTGAAACCTAGAGCTTTTTTTGTCAGCATAATGACATCTGTACAAAGCTTTTGATCATGTCAATGCCCTTGGGCAACGTGTGTCTTACAGGGCTGGATGGTAGAGCTTCAGGATGAGACTTGGCTTGGGCTTCTGTGCTACTTACAGTGGCAAGTAAGTTTATCTTATGTGTGTGTGTGCCTGTATATTAAAATAAACTTTTTTTCTTCCCTGTCTCTCGTTCCAGATGAAGCTGCCAGTGTTATTCAATTTGGGAAATCAGCCAAGAGATCACCCGAGTCAACTCAAATTGGACAGTATGGGAATGGTTTGAAATCGTAAGTGTAACAAAAGCCGTGCTCCTGAGATTACGGAGGGTAGAGTTGCGATAGTAAATGTATTTTTTGCTTGGAGGTGTATGTCTTCTTTTCCAGGAAAAAAAAATAAAAAGGTAGCTGAAATCTAAATAAAGATACCATGGTTTGGTAGACAGGAGGTCTGTGAATATCTGCTGTAGTTCTTCAGTGGCAGAGAAGTCTGTCCAAAGCTGATGGCAGTGTTTTGCCATTGTATTTGCATCATGAAGACGTCATGGTTTAGCCCGAGTCATCACAGTTACTCACTCACCCTCTCCCTGCCCGTAGGGATGGGGCAGAGAATTGGGAAGAAAGGAAAACTCATGAGTTGAGATGAAGACAGTTTACTAGAATAGCCAAGGAAAATGACAATAATAACAAAATATACAAAGTGAACGATGCACAATTTCTCACCACCCGATGTCCCAGTGACCAGCACAGCCCGTCCGGAGCAGTGGGAATGGAAACAAAACCGAGCGGCAAGGAAAGGAGCAAGAGAGAGAGATGCCCCACCGGCCAAGCCCCACTTCTGTACTGAGCCTGACGTTTATGGCATGGAATGCTCTCTTTGGCCAGTTTGGGTCAATTATTCTGTCTGTCTTTCTCCCAGCTTCCTGCACCTGCATTAGCAAGACCTGGAAAGCCGGACAGTGTCCTTGGTCTCTTTAGCAAGAACTCACATCATCAGGGTGCTTATCAGCATTCTTCATGTACCAAGTCCAAAACACTTCAGCTACTGAGAGGAAAATTAACTCCATCCCTGCCGAAGCCAGGACAGAAGAGAATACAGATCAGAGCTGGGGAAGAGAAATGGAAGAGCAGGAAACAAACCCTTAATATACCTGTGGCAGACAGATAGTAAAATTGGAGCAAAATAGTGCTACAGCGTCTCGCTAGAAAAGTTGTCTGGTGCAAGTCAGATGGACTTAAAACTTTTTTTTTTTCCTTAAACAAATGCATTGAGAAGAAGGTCTGATGGAAAGAATGAGAGGAGGAGTGGGATTAAGTGACAGAGGAGCAGAGGTGGAAGGAAATCTTACTGGTTGGAGGGGATTTGCTAGGAAAAAGAAGGATGTTTGCTGTGGTGAACTGATGTCTTTGGGAAAGTTAAAGGGCTTCCATGGCTTTTTCTGATTGACTGTTCTGCTTTATGCTGTTCCATGTGGCTTGGTTATTTATATGCATCCTACCAGGGAAATCTGTGGGACTCTCTAATCTGAAGGGAAAGTAGAAAATTGAGTGTAAGGGATCTTGAGTTGCTGTTGACCCAGCTGCAGTGCAGGACCTGTGCACTTCCAGGACAGATCTCTGTCCTATTCTTAACCTTGAGCAAGAGACATACTTTATTAGAGCTGAGAAATGCAAACTGAAGCCTAAACATGCAAAAGGTGAGCTCTGGTGTTGCATGATTAAACCAATCTAAAGAGAACTGAACTGACAGAACACTAACCCTTTTTATGCAATGTAGTTTTTCTCTGTTAAGGTGTTTTGAACAAGTTAGGGTAATAGGGTAAAAGAGAAGTGGGGAAGGCACTGCTGGGGATAAGAGAGAGGGGAGGAAGATGAGACTGTCTCTTCATGGCAAGGAGCTGCTAAGTTGCATTACCTGAAGTGTCAGTGAGTCCTTCGAGTTAGACATTAGGAAATAAATTGGCTCTCTCCCAGAAGCTTGGCTGCTGCTATTCGTTCTGTGTACAGCGAAATGAAGTGTGCATTCAATTTCTCACTTCAATTTCTGCTCATGTATTTCAAAGCATCATGGAATCACAGAATGGTTTGGGTTGGAAGGGACTTGTAACGCCCATCCAGTCCAACCCCCTGCCAGGAGCAGGGACATCTCCAACCAGATCAGGTTGCTCACAGCCTCGGCCAACCTGGCCTGGAATGTTTCCAGGGATGGGGCACCCGCCGCCTCTCTGGGCAACCTGGGACACTGCTCACCACCCTCAGCATAAAACATCTCTTCCTTATGTCCAATCTACTCTCTTTTCATTTAAAAAGCATGACCCCTCATCCTGTCACACCAGGCCCTGCTGAAGAATCTCCCCATCTTTCCTGCAGCCCCCTTTGGGCACTGGGAGCCACTCTCAGGTCTCCCCGGAGCCTCCTCTTCTCCAGGCTGAACAGCCCCAGCTCTCCCAGCCTGGCCTCACAGCAGAGCTGCTCCAGCCCTCTCAGCATCTGCGTGGCCTCCTCTGGACCCTCTCCAACAGCTCCACGTCCTTCTGGTGTTGGGGGCTCCAGAGCTGGACACAGTGCTGCAGGGGGGGGTCTCACCAAAGCAGAGCAGAAGGGGGCAAACCCCTCCTTTGACCTGCTGCCCACGCTGCTTTTGATGTTGCCCAGGAAGCCATTGGCCTTCTGGGCTGCGAGTGCGCATTGTCGGCTCATGTTGAGCTTCTTGTCCACCAGTACCCCCAAGTTCCTCTCCTCAGCCTTGACCCATGTGCAGGACCTTGCTCTTGGCCTGGTTGAACTTCATGAGGTTTGCATGCGCCCACCTTTCCAGCCTGTCCATGGCATCCCTCCCCTCCAGCGTGTCGATGGCACCACACAGCTTGGTGTCATCGGTGAACTTGCTGAGGGTACACTCTGTCCCACTGTCCGTGTCGCCGACAAAGATGTTGAACAGGGCTGGGCCCAACACGGACCCCTGAGGAACACCACTCGTCACCGGTCTCCACTTGGACATTGAGCCTTGACCACCACTCTCTGAGTGCGGCCACCCAGGCCATTCCTTATCCACCGAGTGGTCCATCTGTCAAACCCGTGTCTCTCCAGTTTAAAGGTTATTGTCACATCTCACCTTAGTAATCTTTTTAGATTTAAATGTATTTTTTAAAAAAACTTTCTACATAGTATGAGCCTGGAAAGCTGCACTGTACTTCTGCACCTTTTAATTGTGGCTAGTGTTAAGTATTTTGAAATGTTATGAAAGTGTCCAGGTTGAGATGCCTTTTGAAAGGAATGAGATGTTTAGAGAGAAATGGTAGTTGCTGTTTCAGCCCGTCTTTTAGCTTACCTGGTTTTTGGCATCTCAAAATTGAACTCAGTAAAAGAAAACTCAGTAATGTGGTCTGCTTTCTAGAAACTGTTGTGCATCAGGTGTAACATGCAGCCTGAAATCTGTCTCCAGGGGTTCCATGCGCATTGGGAAGGATTTTATCCTGTTCACAAGGAAAGACAACACCATGACTTGCCTCCTCTTGTCACGGACGTTCCATGAGGAAGAAGGCATTGATGAGGTTTGTATGTGCATTGTTGTAATGAATTAATGCTGTTAATGCTTGTGTCGTCTGAACTTCCCCAGCTCTCACAGGAGGAGTCTGTGTCGGTGTTGGTTGCCACTCTGGTGGGATCAGTGTATGGTTTTCTCTTGGTTCTGCAAAGTCATCAACGATTTTTACTTTTGGTTTTAGTTCTGTTTGAGAGGTCTCTCTAAACTACAGCAAGCTTGAAGGGCTTGCTTCAGTCACTTCAAGTTGCTTGTGCTGAGTTGGGGACATGCCCCAACTTCTTGCACTTTCCTTTTGCCACAAAATTTGAGTTTGAGATGTATTTAAATTTATTGCTCTGATTAGAGTTGCTGTAGAGAATTAAAGATGTGATTGAAGTTGTTACCCACAGGTCATAAACTCCAGACATGGATCTTTTTTAAATAAAAAATCCATGTGGTTCTACCTATTGAAAACTTGTGTGTCTTAACAGATAATTCAGACGTTGTTGTTCTGCATCCAGACTCAACACAGAAGTGTTTTTGTGCTCAAGCATAAGTATTTTCCAGGCAAGGCCAATAATGAAAAATTTTAAATTTGCACTGGGCTAGTATCTAAGAGAGCATTTTCCGTTGTGATAGTGGAGGGAGCTCTACAAAGAAGCTGTTGAGGGAACAGGGCTTGCTAGTGGCCAGCTGATGGCTGAAGCAGCTGGGAGCAGTGATACAGTTCCCACAATGGCTCTGGAGACAGAAATCCTGGCTTGACCTCAATTCTGAAGTGAGGACGGGACTTGCTGTCCCTGATAGGCAGCTGCAGTCTAGAATTCTGTCCGTGTTTTTGTTGTAAATGGCAAAAAACACCAATAACGTTACGAGAATCCCATAAAAAATAATGAAGAGTGAGATCAGGATAAATATGGGTGAAGGATATTTGAGATCACGAGAGAAGTTTAGCACCGAGGTTGACATTTTGAAAGAAGCAAGGTTTGAGTGTTTTCTTAGTATTAAGTTGTTACAAGAGGAGAGGAAAAAAGACATTGAGTGTGTGAGCAGCCAGTACCATACAGGCCAGTTGGGAATGGTTCAGTCTCCGACTAGATGTTGTAGGACGGCAACTCAGAGCTAGCCAAGACGAGTCCTTGAGCATTTGACAGGTGTGTACACCACTGGAAAACAAGGAAGAACTTGTGCGGGGACTTCGGGGACTGTCAAAAGGCATAAGTCGCTCGGCTGCGATCCGCAGAAGGAACTGACTGGAGTGGGTGAGCCTGAGTTGCTTTTGGTATGATACAATTTGCAGGTCATTGTTCCCCTGCCCACCTGGGATGCACGAAGCCAGGAGCCTGTGACTGACAACATGGAGAAGTTTGCTATTGAGACGGAGCTTATTTATAAATATTCCCCTTTCAAATCAGAACAGGAAGTGATGGAGCAGTTTAATAAGATCTGTGGTGAGAAAGGTATGTGTGGGTGGTTCAGGTCACGGGCAAGGTGTTTGGGGTTTGCCTGGGATTCATCTGATCAACTTGTTACTTCCTCAGGCACTCTGGTGATCATCTTTAATCTCAAACTAATGGATAATGGAGAGCCAGAGCTGGATGTGACTTCTGACCCCCGAGACATTCAGATGGCAGAAACACCCCCAGAGGGAACGTAAGTGTGATGGGTGTTACGGGCCCTTGGCTCTGATCAAATTGTGTGTAGGATCTGGCTATGTATTGTGTGTATGTGTTTTTTAAAAGCTTCTCTCTCTTGAATTGGAGTATTTAGAGGATCTTAGTTTGTTCTTTAGCAGTTTAGAGTTTATGCATGTAAACGGCCCACCATAGGTGGCGTGTTCAGCGTGAATGCCTGTGTTGGCTTGTCTCAGTTCAGTCAAGCAGCAAACTTGATGCCCTTCTTTAGGCACTGTAAAACAAAGGAGCCCTAAGCTATAGGTTTAGTTTTCTACACTCATCAAAGATTTTTTTTTGGTCAGAATGACAGCTGGTCTCGAGTCTGTGGTGCTCTCAAACTGATGTTCAGTTTTGTGATTAAATGAACCCCGGCAAAACGCAAGGCGCTGCATGGGTCAGCCTCCACGAGCAAATGCTGTGGGTGGATGCCAGTGGGACATGTCACCACGTCTTTCTGGGAGCAGGAGCAGCTCCTGGACTTCCCTGCAGAGATGGAAGGAGGATGTGCTCAGAGGGCAGCTGGAGGGCCCTGTTCAGGGAGAGCTGAGTGTTTGCTGGGTTATTCCCTTGTAGCTGAAAAGAAAAAACTGAGCCAAATGCTTGATTAAATCCTAGAGCTCCATGGGCACACCTAGCAAGCGTTACCTGTTTATGAGATCACACACTTCTTCCCTGAGCTGCTTGAATTTCCCATAGAAATACAATTTAAAACGCTGTAAACCTAGCTATTTCTGTTCGTGTTCGCTTGATGTTATCGAGTACATAGGTGCAGCAAACTCCTTGGGGGCCTGCAGGGTTCTAATATTCATGAGATTTTGTGATTACCACTGATCACTGGAAAGAGCTTCTTCCTCCGGGCCTTGTGATATCGTTTCCGTGTGATCAGTGCAGTTTCTGTCAGAGCATGCTCCTGAGTAACCAAAGGGTAAGAGAACACGCTAGCAAGTGGGGCAGTTCTTAGGTTTGACCTTTATGATTCAGCTGTATTCAGAGCATCCTGGCCAAGCTATGGTAATACATGCTTTACTTTCTGTAAAAGTATTTCAAATGTGCAGCTCAACAGAAAATCTCTGTAGAAGACAGAGGTAGAAAAAATTTGAAAGAAAAGCCTTGCTTAATGTAGGTGCATGGTAATTAAAATAGAAAGGCCTTTTCTTTTACCTAGCTTTCGTGCTGAAGGTGGTCTCTTTGGCGTGTTTTGCAGTAGATGGCTGTGAGCTGAGATGGTAACAGCTACAGTTGCATGAGGTGTGAATCCTGCCAGAGGTGCTGAAAATATATTAGAGGTAGTGCAGAGCAGCATGGGGAGGTGCTTCTGTTGGTCACCTGGCTCCTGAGTAGCAGTTTATTGGGAAGTGACAGGCTTACAAGTTTTGTCCATGGAGAAACTGGTTTATTTGGTTTGGATAGAGGAGGAGGGTCTGTGACAGTAGTGTGTCGTGGCTCTTCTTAACTGGAGGAGAATGAAAGGGAAAAAACTGAAGGGAAGAGGAAGCAGAATGCAGACTGGAAGAGATTCTAAGATGAGCACTCTGACTAAAGAGACACTGACTGGATGGAATCTACACGGACCGGACTGGGACAATGCCTGCTGCTAGTCCTACAAGGGAATGCTGACCAAACTGCTCAGTCTCTGTAAGCATCCCTCTCTTGCAGAAAGCCTGAGCGCCGCTCCTTCCGGGCCTACGCTGCCGTGCTTTATATTGATCCGAGAATGAGGATCTTCATAAATGGACACAAAGTTCAAACCAAACGCCTTTCGTGCTGCTTGTACAAGCCCAGGTAAGTATTGGACTCAAAGTCTACAGATGTGTAGGACCTTTTGGAGTTTGCTTGCGGAATAGATTTAGCATTTTGCTCTCCAGATATATCCTGCATAATTCCATGTTAAAGCCACAGAAACAGATCATAAGAGAATGGGATGGAAAAACCAGGTAGGTAGTGGAATATCTAATGCCTTTGAAAATCCTATGAGTAATTCGTGCAATTTGGCTTCCTTTCAGAGCAAACAAATGAAGACACTGGTTGTTCAAAATGCCATATCCATACAAAACTGTTGGGTAACTGGTTTTTTTAAGTAGGACAAGGAAATACACATAGTGGGTGTTAGAATTATTACTGAAAAGAAACTAGACTGAGCACTTTGAAACAGTTGCTTTGAAAATTAACTTTTATATGTAACTGATCTAGATTTGAATAGAGATTGGGAAATACCTTCCCTTGTCTTCCTTTTAAATTCTCTTAAACAAAACAATTTGAAAGTGAGCTGAGATATGCTGCCAGGTGGCTTAACAGGAACTGGAAAAGGTTGTAAGGGTGGCAGGGGAGAGAAAAATGTGTATTTAAGTCTGCTTGAGGCAACAGTGTTGTTCTCTTCCTGGGAGCACACAGGCTGCATTCTAGATACCTTAACACAGTTTGCCTTAAGAAAATAGTAGTAATTTTCTAGAGTATTTGCAGATTGTTTTAATATTTGTTTTGGATTGCAATAGCGTTTCAATAGTACGAGCCCGCTATCAACCCATCAGGTACTTTTACTAACCGCAGTCTGATGTCATGCCACTGCTTGCTGCCCTAAGAGCCCTACAGAGTCAAGGAAGATTATGTCCACTCTCCCCTTGTTGATGAAGCCAGTCGTTTAATTGTAGAAGGCAGTTCGTGGGTGCAGCTTGACTTGCCACTGTAAATCCTGATTTGCTAGGTAGAGAATCTCTGACTGTGTTTTACCTACGTGTGAGTGCCACGTGCTGCTTCCTCTTGTGCCGCAGTCCAGCAAAAGTACTATGGAGAGAAAGCAGAGGAAGAGCACGCAGTTTTTTATTTCATCAGAGAACAGCTTCTTGTGAGACTCAAAGACAGGATCCCAATCGCTATGGGATGGTGCCAGCATTGTTGTGATAATATCACCCGGCCCCGGTCACCCTGGATGTTCGTCTGCCCCAGTATCCTCTTTTTCAAGTGGTCAGTAATCAATGTCTAGGGAAATGACAATTTTGTTCTATACCATAGGACTGTTTTCTGTTGAAAGGGGTGTTTTTAGACAATGTAGGCAGCAGCTCTTCTGGATCCCTATCACCAGTTCTGTATCTGCTTTTGATTGGTTTTGGGGAATAGTTGCAGCTCTAGAAGGAGAAATTCAAATTGTAACTGCTCAGCAGTGACAATTAATGACCAAAGAATTATCTGGCGTGGAGGACAAGAAGGCCCAACCACAAAATGGGTTACGGTGGCTGATGAGATAAGAAGTGCTGCAGTGTTGTCTCATACCAATGGTGTAACGCCAAGTGCTCAGGGACCAATTGCAGTGCTGGTGCTGGGGGATGAGCCCAACGCTGGGCTCAGGTGCCCCATGCTGATGCTCACAGGATCAGTGCTGCTGCAGGTGTATCTAACAAATCTACCACATCTTTGCAGACTCCTTGTAGATCTGCTTATGGTGGTAGGCCAATAAAAATTCCCCAACACTGTAAAAACACTTACGTTTAAAATCCCCACTCCTACAACAAAGTAGTAAAGACTGTGCAAACAAAGCCCTCCTGTAGAGCAGAGTGTAGATCTTCTTGGACCTGGTGCAATTGTTGTAGCCTTCCTGCGTCTTTATGGAGAGTATCCAGACTGCATCCTTCTGGTCTCAGACTCCTGACGCCAGATCAGGGCTCCAGAAGCCGCCTGGCCGTTGGGATGAGCCATCAAAGCCTTCACCGTGGGTTCTGAGAGCCAGCACAGCCCTTGGGGTGGGTGCCCACACTATGTCCTGAATAGGTTGTAGAAACTCAATCGTTTACCTTCAGGCACCTGAGCAGAGCCTAGTCTGCCCTGGAGGGCTCTTTCCAAAGGGAAAACCAGTGAATCAGTCAGTTCTGAGAGTGGAGTTATGCTGCTTTTACAGCTATAGGTGATTTTTTTTTCCTTTTTTCTCTCTGAACCTGCTGAAAAGAGTTACTTATGCCCTGGATTTTCCCTTTAGAGTTGGAGCCAGAGCTCACGCATCCCCGTTTAGCTACGGGGTTTTGAGCGCTCTGCGGGTTAATGCTGCTCCCCTGCACTTGTACAGGGAGTCCAGTCTGTGTGGGGGCACATGGGGGAAGTGCACTCCTGTTAAGGTGTTCCTTCAGAGGACAGCTGATGCAGCAGCGATGGTCAGCTCTTTAGCGTAGCTGGTTTTTGCAGAGCCTCGGTGGCCTAGGCCAGGTAACGGTTGAACTTTTCTGGTCTTTGTTGGGTGACAGGCAGTGAAGGTTCTCCAGTCTTACAGCCCAAGTAGATGATATGCTGCTGGTAAGTACTTAAGGGCTCTTTGCTAGTCTTTGGGGAAGCTCATGATGCCTGAGCCTAAACAGGTGTTAATTTTATTCATATCCTTCTGGTAAGGGCCAGTAAACTACTGTAAGGGAATGTCATTTATCTGTTGGTATGGAGACACCTCTGTCGATCCGTTTGTTGGTTTTATAAGGAAGGCTGGTATAATCCAGCCTGGCATGGAAAGGACAGGCCACTACCTGATGATGAGCCGACAAATGACTCCTGACTGTGGTCTTTTTACACACTTCTTAGTGAACTTTGAGCCAGGTGTCTTTTCTATTTGAAGTGATGTTTTCATGCCTTACCTTGAACGTTGGTAGGTACATCCATCCGCTTGTCTCTGTGCCCTCTGGTCTGTTTTCAGGATCTCTCAGGAGGATTGCTTTCGGGAGGTGGTGGCTCCTATCCTACAGTAGGCCTGGAAGTCCCATTGCCTTCATCTCTAAAGGAAAAGCTTGTGCAGTGGCTTGTCTGCGGGTTAATGTGTTGGTGTTAGAGAAGAAAGACTGGAAATCCATTGTAGGCTTTAGGGTAAACACCGTAAAGTATCTTTACTGAAAATTGAGGTTTTGCAGCCATTGTAGTGTTCTTCATCAGGAGTAACAGCTTGTCTCCTGAGCAGGGCACTTGTTTTGTTGGTTTTTTTTTTTTGTCATCTGCCCTTTCTGGAAGCTGTGTTTCTGTGGGTAGAGACTTCTCCATACCCTTCTGGAGCCTGTAACATCTGGTTTTGTGCAGATCTTTCACCAGTGTTTGCAGTGAAGTACCAGTACAGTACCAGCCTCCCTGGGAATGGCTTGTGTCTCCTGAAGAATTGCTTCCATCTGTTCCGTCCCGCAGTAACTGATTGTTTAGCAGCGCGGGCCGTGCAGATAGAAGTAGCCGCGCCATGTGCGAGTGTGTCCCTTCACAAGGGCACTCCAAGGCACTCATAATGAATATCTTGGAGCTGGAAGAGTGTGTTTTACTAGCCTGTCCTGCAGACTTCATGTCTGTCTGATCTGTTTCCATGCTAGATACGCTGTTCCAGACCACTTGAATAGGGGCTTTCCTGGCTCTGACTGAAGTCATTTGGTGTTGGAAAAGAAAGCGAGACAGGAGGGTGAGCACAGAGATGGCTCACGGTGCCTGTCTGGGACACCCTGCGATTGCTCGGGCTACACGCTGTGCAAAGGAGGTGCTGTTTGTAAGGTCCCCTTCAGGTCCCCCGCCTCACGAGCTGGGTGTGCTGATACCATTCAGCTTCGCTTCGCTCCTGGGGTTTTTTTTTGTTTTTTTTTGTTTTTGCCTCAGGAAAGTCAGGTGGGATGTGGATGATGTAATTTAATTATGCCAATGTGTTGAAAGCAGTCTGATTTTCAGAATGTGTTCTCTCTCTCAGCCCCGGGTAGTTTTAATCACCCTTAAGTAGATCTGAGGAGATGACGCCATCACAAACCTGACTCTGCATCTCCTGACATGGTTATTGAGCGATTTCTGGAAGAGTTAGCGCCTTCCTGCTTTTTTCCCAGTGAGGAGATCCTTATGAGTTGCAGAAAATGCGTTTAGTAAATGCAGAAATGTATTTAAGTGGACTGTGCTTATGGTGGGAATTTTCTGGATTTGGGAGCAAGGGATTTCTGTAGGTGAGATTATTTCTGACATCAGTACTGACATTGGTGTGTGCTTACCCACAGAAACATACCTAAATGAAATTTTTAATCTCATGGATCTTGATAGACTATCTACCATTTGGGAGGATCTTATCTCTCCTTGGCATCTAAATGTTGCTCCTCCTACATTAATGAGTTGATCAGTCAAGTTTTAGTCCTTATGTTTCCGCCTCTCTCTGTAGAAGCAGCATTTCCAGTTGCTTTTGCTTTGGCTAAATGCTGGAGAGGTATATTTTTTTTTCATAAAAAGTGATTTGGGATTGGATTTTTGTCTCGACACATCCAAACTCTTGTGTCTTAAGGTGGTTCGAGTTCCTGCAGGACCTGAACATCCTTCGTGGTGTCGTCTCCTCTTCCCCGATTGCGTGCCTCTGCACGTGTGACTCACACTCAGAAGCTTCTGGCTCTTTCACTCTGCAGGAGTCAGTCAGATTGTGATCTGCACTTGGCGTGTTACGAATCAGGGGAGCTGAAACGAGCCTCTGCAACTCAGGCACAAGTTTACAAGGTTGTGAGTCAAACGTGGAGCATACAGAAATGTCCTGAAATTTTAGAGCTGAAACTTGAAGCTCCATTCAGAGAGTTGCTCTGACACTTAGAGGCTTTGAGCACTGTCAGACTGCACCTGGGGGCTGGTGTTTGCAGGAGAAAGGAAGGATTATTTGTCTGTAATTGGAGGTTTTTCAAAAGCTTTTCCATATGTATTTGCTCCTCCTTTCTGCTTCTGAAGAAGTTATTCCTCTAAACCTTGGGATTTCCTCTGAGAATATGGGTGTATTTCTGCTAATGCAGAATAAGGGGTATTGTGATTGCAGCCACTACTAAAGCATCTCTGGCTTTAAAAGTTTTTGCCTAACTGCATCCAAAAATGCCTACTTCCTGATACGTAAACCTCCTTCTCCATTTACTGAATATTGAGAAGAGTAGAGAAGCGTGTGGAGACCTTGCTCTCTCATGCAGTGATGAAATCTTGGTTTGACCTTACTGCTGAGTTTGCTGATTAATAAGTTTTGATCATCACAGGATGTACAAATACACTTCAAACCGTTTCAAGACCCGCGCGGAGCAAGAGGTGAAGAAAGCAGAGCACATGGCGAGGATAGGTGAGTCTTCGGGGTGTGCATGCATCCTGGTTTTGCTCTAGTGAAGGAAAGGACTGAAAGAGGCTGCCCTGCTGGATACGACCTGAAATTGCTTGTTTCTGTAATCATTATGGTTGCTCAAGAAATTAGTTATTACAGCAACTACAGACGACCTAGATTTCTATGCGGTGGAAGGAACATACGTTGTTCCCTACGAGCAATTCCTCTGAGGAATATGCGCACACAATAACCCTTGGGGTCATGGCTGTCTGGCCGCACTCCGTCTGAAGCCTGGCTGAGCTGCCACCCTGTTACCCTGCAGTTCTGCTCTCACCTTTTGCGTATCGTTAGCTTTTGGATCTGATCTCCTGCTCCTTCCCTGTTGAGGCAGTTGTTAAAAAACAGATTTTTATTCTGTTACTTGATGTAAAGTGATAAATCTGGATCTGCAAGGGAGCCCTGGTTTGTTTCTTGTTTTTTTTTCTCCTTCAAGACGTACCTTTTGTCCCTCTAATCTTCCTTTCCTATTAAGTCCTGTAGTACTCAGGATAAACCAAATTTGACATTATTGGATATTCAGCATATAGAAATTACATAAGCATATAAATATAGCATATAACTGTGTTAAATTTGCACAAATTTAACATACAGAGCAGAAATCTTGGAAGTTGTAAGATGTGTGGACCTATGTGTTCTGGCAGATTTAATGAATCGACTTCATAAATCAATTAGAGGCACATATCCTCCCTCCCTGTGTAAGAGCTGCTCTAGGTACTTGTGCATGTGTGTGCAGGTCAGGGATGCAAGTGACGGTGCCACGTTCAGCCTGTTTAGAGGCTTTAAAGGCAGTATGATTATGGTCCTGCCCAAAGCAAAGCACCAAAATAAAACTGTGTAAGTTGCTGTGTTCCCTATTCCTCCTTTATGAAGTCCAGCTTAACAAGACAGACTTAAAACTGTGAAGTATAAGCAGATTTTATCCTGCGCCTCAATCCTCAGAGATTATTTTTTGGGTTGAGTCCTATGGCCAAAGCAGGCGTTCCGCACACACCTGCATTGCCTTCAAGAAGGTGCAAATAGCATGATTTAGAGATTCTTTCTTGCAGCAGTCCGTGAGGCCTTCATGATGTTTACAAGGTGAGCTTTAGTGTCTTGACCCTGAAGAGTACTGCCATTTGGTGTCCCAGTGCTAAGAACAGATCCCACTGACACGGAAACATAAACTCATTTTCAGCACCAAAGCTAGCCCACTGCTTCTCGTGGTGAAGCGGTTGCTGAGCAAAGGGCTTTGAACGTGGTGGTGAAAACTCACAGCAGACCTCAGACTGTTTTCTGCAAAGTTTGATCGCATGAAGCCTTCAAGACTAAAACATTCCCAGTGTCAGTGGCACAGAGCTCATTTCTTTGCTTCTAGGAAAAGGAATTTAATCTTTAACAACCAAGTTCTCTTGTTCTGCTATTGATAGAAAAGATTAGTTACTCATAATCTCCAGCATATGTTTTCTTTTGAAGATGCACACCACTCTTAGGAGGGATCTTCACCAGGGAATGATTTGCAGTTTTCCCTTTCAAAGCCAGAGGCGTGTTGTGAGCAATGGTGGGTCTCAGCTGAGCTAATGGCAGTTCCAGTATGCCATGTCTGCTTGCCAGGGATGTGTTGGAATCCATCATACTGTAGAACTCTACTGAGGGATTGATGAGTCTCTGGAAGTAGCTTATGAGCTTGTTGAACCAAAATGTCATGATAATCAAAAAATAGCTGTAGCGAGGAAGGTAAAAAGGAAGAAAAAAAGATGTATGGGCAGCTGTGACTATTGGTGACGTGGCTTTGGCATATCCAAAAAGAGCCACGCCTCAGGAGTGAAGACAGACGTATATTCAAGACGAGGAAAATCCACTCTTCATTCCCTGGCTCCTGCGTTAAGCTGTAGCATCCACATCCCTAAGTGAGCATATGGACACAGGGAAAAAGTACCATTCCTGGGCAAGGTAGCTGTGAAAGACCATCAGCTGCTTTCTGTGTATTTCTGAACCAAGACTGCACTGAGGCATCTCGGTGTGGCGTTGCCTAGTTTCAGGAAATCCTCTTACAAAGTTTGAACAGCAAGCAGACAGAAAAGGTGAGGCGTTACACGGGTGTCCAGTACCGAAAGTCATGAACAGCTGTATTCTGCGCTGGATATTAGCCCGGAGTGTTTCAGTGTGTCCAGTGACTTGCTTGGCAGTACTATGGGTATGCCATGCCTGCCGTCCCCTGGGAGGACGTGAATCTGGATTCTAGCTGCTGTACGCTCGTCGCCCTGCTTAGGGCATGTGTTTTTGCCCATTAGGGCCTCGGCCCTCAGACTCATAACTGAATCGTTCCCTGTCAGCCATGCTTTCTCAGCTGTCAGTGCTTTACTGGAGCAGGTTTGACCTCTGCCTTTTGCGTCACCGCTGTTCTTCCCTCTAGACACAGTTGCATGTAGCCCACCAGCTGCTACCATACAAGCTTTGATTTAAATGGGCCAAGTGTTTTAAACAATTTCCAAACTCCCGTGTTCTCACATTTAGTGAAGCGGTCTCTTGACGATGAAGTCAGTCGCACAGTGCAGTTCTGCTGTGACCTGCTTGGTAGGCTGCTGTGAACCTCTGGAGCCTGCTGCTGTGGGAATTAGTGCAAGAAATTTCAAATGTAACACTGCATAGAGGGGAAAGGTGATTTTTATTTTAATGGTCTAATAAGTTGACTGTGCCTATTTGCATTCCTATACCTGCACACCCCAAAAATGTGCATTTTCGCAAGTAGTGCTGACCGTGGCACAGAGGACGGTGGATATCAGTTATCAAACACTGGCTACAGCATCTGGATTCCGTCTGGTTGGCAACTGAGTACTGCTTTTTGGAGAGGTGCTTGGTAATCTCTAGGAGCCAATTGCTGTCCTGTCATCTTCTTGCTTACCTCATCCTCCATAAATCTTAGGCAAGGTTGCTCCTCCACTGTTGTGTTTCCTTGTTTTGAGTGTCTCACAGCTGCACTTTGTCTCCCTGTATGGAGAACAGGGAGGGAGATGGCTCGTAGAGTGTGCTGCAACCACACTGCGACCCTCCTGCTACGGGGGAGCAGGCCTGCTGCTCCCCTTGGTGTAAGCCACACCATCCCTCAGCACGTACCAGCTGTATTTCCAAATTGTGTCTGTGCCTGTCAGCACATGCCACTCTTCTAACTCCTGCTTTATTGTTTCTTCTAGTCATCTTGCAGGTAAACATTTCCGTTCATACTTTATTTATACCAGTCTATTTCTGTTAGAAATCTCTGCAGTTCCTGAAGGCTGCAGCGTGGCTGCATCTTCTCAGAAATTTCTGCGCTCAGAAACAAGCACAAGTAGCATCGCGGCAAGGTCAGTGCTGCTTCCACAGCACACGTGCCTGAGTCGGATACTTGGAGGTGGCAGCTGCAGCTCTGACTTTCCCTGACCAAGCAGAACATTACTTGCCAATCTATATTTACCCCCGTGGACCTCATAGTCTGTGGGACTCACTCAACTAATTCTTGTAAAACTGTGAGCAGAACAGGCTTCTGACCTGAAGGGGAACATGAGAGGGTTGTAGCCAATGTCCTTTTGGATGGAGAGCATGGAGATGCAAGGTGCATCGTGCTAATTTACCTGCGCACCTTGAGTCTCAATTTTAAGAAAGGATCTCCGTGCTGAAAATGCAATTTACTGAATAAATCTGAAGCAACACGAGGATGATGTGTACCTGCTGCCATGTGGTCCTGTTGGTAGTCAGGGCAAGAAGCGAAAGGGGAATTTAAGTGGTAAACCTTGTGTGTGCGAATGTCAGGTGTAGTGATGGGTTTTCAGAACACTACTTTGTGTGTAGCACAGATTTGTCTTTTTCCGAGCAAAAATTTAGCAATTATCAAAGATAAAAGCGTTTCTGAGAGTAGTCCCTTCCCTTCATCTCTGCAAGAAAATTACCTCTTTGTAACTCCTTTTCAAGCCCGAATTCAGTCTTCATTTTGTGAGAGCCTTTCTCTGCCTTCATGCTTCTGGGCAGAGCAGGCAGAACCACTCGCATCCTTACTCTTTCCAGTTCCTCGCTGACTTCCTCATGGATCCTTCCTTTAAGCAAGCTTTTGCAGAATTTAGCCCTGCTGCTATGCTGGTGTTGACTGCCACCTCTGAGCAAGTTTAAGATGGCATGTCGGTGGTGCCCTCTCATGTGTAAGGTTTTATTTTGTACCTTTTTGTGTTACCTTTGTACATGTCAGGCCAGCAAAGGCTCTTTGGGAATCAGTCTCCTGAGGTGAATACCTTATGATACGCTCTCTGTACGAAATGGTTGACTTCCTCCTTTCCCCTGTGTGTTTCAGCGGAGGAGAAGGCTCGTGAGGCGGAGAGTAAAGCCCGTGCCCTTGAGCTGCGCCTAGGAGGGGATCTTACGCGGGAGTCCAGGGTAAGCCTTGTGCTTTGGCAGCGTGTGACATTTTAAACGCTGAGGGACGGTTCGGAGCGGTGGCTTTGGAGCAGCGCTGGCAGTGGTAGCAGCCGGTGTGTAGGTGAAACAGATAGCAACTTCAGCCGGCGGTGAGTTGCCAGCAGTGTTCAGGCAGCTCTGTGGTCTCGTCACCACTGGATGTGCTTCAACATCTACGTCTGGTTTCCAGCCCAAGTGGGAAGCCTGCCCACAACCTCCAATGTATCCTGAGTGGGAAGGCCACTCCCAGCCCCCAGGTGCTTTGTTTGATGTCAGCCTCTGTAGAATAGGCCTGAGAAACGTGTGATACTTGAGCAGAGGTAAAATTGGGTGCTTTTTGGCTGTCGCCCCTCCCTGCTGCTGGCTCCAAAGCATTTGGGCAGGGGCTGTTCGCTTCCTCCCAGTGGGGCTGTGGCTCTTCATGGGCAAGGCTGAGGCCCAGCTCGCTGCTGCGTAGGAGAAGGGCTTGTGGGGTTGCCCGGTGAGTCAGCAAGTGACACCAGCTTAAAATCACTGTACTTCCTATGGCATCTAATGGAAACAACAATATTTAATTACCCTGGCTGTTTCCCTGTGCTTCCATTACCCTCTGGTTTCAATTACCTGAGATGTTTAGTTACATTTAGACATTTTTGTCCAAGCAACTGTGTAGCTGCTTAAACAATCCAGCAGCAAGTGCTGCCCTAAGCTTAAAGATCTGCTGATTGTCACCCTCCAGCGTTCGTGAATTCTTTAAATTTAAAACATTTCTGATATCTCCTTGAAGGGGGAAAAAAATCATGTAAGTGAGTTAATTCATTTCAGAGCAGCAATTTTACTGTACCATGCTGTTTGCAGGTGATGCTGCGTCAAGTCCAAAACTCTGCAATAACCATGCGCCGGGAGGCTGATGTCAAGAAGAGGATCAAGGACGCAAAGCAGCGGTGAGTGCAAGGTGGTTCAAAGCGCTGATTTTCCCAGGCTGTTTGCTCCGCGTGCTCAGATGTCTCTCCTATTTGCCTTGTGTGGTGGAGGGAGCAGTTCAGCTCAAAGCGTAAATATCTGTGGTCTGTTAAACCAAGGGGACTGAGTTTGCTATTCTGATTGCTTCTGCTATTCCCCTCTTACTTGCCGAAAGACAACTTTGGATTGGGCTTGTTTTCTGTAGATATTTATCTGGTTTTCACATCAGCTTTTTTCACTTTTTCATCTACAGGTAAGATTCAGGGAGGCAAACAAATACTAGCAAGTTACAGTGCAATGGTTTTTAGAGTCGTAGAGATGTTTTCTAAAAACTTCTTGAGTTCTGTTATCGTCAGTGCTATGAAATCCCAAGACATTCTTCTAACTTAGCTTTGGTTGCAATTAACTTCCCTATTGCTGTACTCACAGGAATATTTCACTCTTTGTTTTTCACAGTGTTTTTGCAAATTTGTCATATGCATTTCACAAAGTAGTAACCAGGAACAAATGCTCTTAAAACAAATGCTGAATCTGAGAAAGTTAGGGATTTGTATATACCCAGTCTCCGTTCCCACCTAGTTGTTTTGCATGCTAGTTTACATGACTGCTTAGTTCCAACTATCCCAGACTTGTTGCCAGAGGTAGATCTAATGCATCTTAAGATGGTAAAAGTAAATAAACAAATACAGCTTTAATTTAAAAGTGCTAGAGCTGTGATCTGAAGAACTCAGAAGCTCTTGGGAGAAGTGTTTTCTTCAGCTACTTCTTCAGGAACTTTTCAATGTACGGCTTCTCTTTTAATCCTTGGTTTTGATGACAGGAGTGCACAAAGTAAAATTTTGTGAATGGTCTTCTGGCCTGCCTGTCAACGGGCAAAATACTTTTTCTTTTTAAAAAGCTGAATAACAAACAAAGAACTTGCACAATACAAGTTTGTTTGACAATAGCTTCTCTATGCCTTTTATTGACTGGTTGGAAATGAGAGATTCCAAATTTCCTTCAGCAGTTCTTTTTGTTTAAATCTAAGAAGGTTTGTAGGCCACAAAATGTAAACCAGCTCATTTGAAAGAATACGCCAGCTGCGGAGACGTCAAAAGCTTATCTCTAGTCAGATTTCGAATAGGTGATGATGAGGAAAATAGATGTATCTGACAGCAGAGAAAAAGGCCTTTTGTCCAGATTTCTGTACACGCTCAGCCGTGTGAGAGCTGCTGGGTGCTTAGCCGGCTCTGGGTACGCATATGGCTTTGCCTGTGCCCTTGCATTTGTCACCAGTGATCAGAGACACTTCAGAGGGTCAGGCTTTTCCATAATCTTGTGCTTCATCCAGAAAACAGAAGAAATTCCTGAAAAATGTGTATCATAGGAAACCTTCTGTACAAAACAGTTTCTGTAGCCTCTCAGAAAACTCTTGAGTTGTAGAGAATGTCCTAGGACAGTTTTCTGCTGTTTCTCTGGTGCTGAGTGCATCAGTGAACGCAATGTTTTCTGGTTTCTGAAGCCTGTGGAAGGTCAGGTTGTAAATCCAGTGGATGGGACAGATATTAAAGTCCTAGTAATAAAATCCTGCGCTTTTGGACCACTTAGTTTTCTGTGGATTGAATGCTGATTTGACTTCTTGTCTTCTTTGATAAAAATGAGGAGATGCCCTTCCTGTTTTGTAGGTTAGTGCATGTTGTTACTTGAAATTTAAGGCTCTACATCCTTCTCCAGAAGTTAGAAAAAGAAGATTAATCCCTGAGACAGGTGTTTGCCACACCTACTCATGCTCTCAAATCACGGTTGTCCACCTGGCTGAGCTGAGACCCAACGGGTAATGTTCTAGTCCAGCTTCTGTGCTGGCAGCGTTCAGAACACCTCTTGGCAAATGTTTGGGTTTAAATTACCGAAAGCTGCTATTCCAGGTGTTTTACTAGTAACTTATTTTAGAGTCACCTGTTGTAAAGGAAGGTGTGTTACAGGGTACCTACACGTCTGAGCAGGGAAGTGAGTATCTTTAAACATAAAATGAGTCTGTTTCAGGGATTTATTTTGAGCTGCTTGACCCAGAAGACAGACTCACATGTTTTATCTGCAGATTATTATTATTATGTGGTGTTTATGCATGCACTGCTCAGGTTCTTTTAATATCTGGTATTAGCTAGGCAGTCAACAGATCATTTTAAAGAATTGCACTATCTTCAACTAATCACTTAAGGAGAAGTCACGTTTCTAAGTGGGATAAAGCACTAAATGCTAAGAATTTGATATGGGAAGAAAACTAAGGGACGTAAAATTGAGAGATGAGTAGGACAGCGGTGTAGACTATGTCTTGCAATAGTTAAAAGTTTAGATCTCACATCTGATGATACCTTCAGCCTGAAACTGCAGATCCTCATGAAAAATCCTCAGTGTGGATTTCGTGAAGCTGTGGAACCTTCTTAATTTCGTCTGTGTCGTAGTTCATCCCCAATCAGGACCAAGCTACACAGTCTCTCTCTCACTCCCCCCACCCTCCGAGGGAATAGGGGAGAAATAATACAACAAAAAGCTCGAGGTTGGAGGTAAGGACAGGGAGAGATCCTTAAAGTTACCCCTAGGGGTAAAATAGACTCGACCTGGGGAAAACTATTTATTTATTATTAAAACCAAAGCAGGAGAATGAGAAAGAGCTCCAAGTAACTTGCCCCCACCCCACCCTCTTCCCAGAAGGAAACGGGTGACCTGCTTACCCGGGACGTGGACAAGGCTGAGGTGCTTAATGACTTTTTCCCCTCAGTCTTCACTGATAAGGACTCTTGTCGTGCCACCAAAGCTGTGGAAGGCACAAGCAGGGACTGGGAGAATGAAGAACCGCCCACTGTACTGGAAGAGCAGGTCTGAGGAACCTGAAGGTGCACAAGTCCACCATTATAGTCCTCCTACAGGGGGTACCAGATCTGGTTGGAGATGTAAAGCGGGCTTAACATTATCTCTGCCTCCTTACAATCATAGAATTCATGGAATCACAGAATGGTTTGGGTGGGAAGGGACCATTAAAGCCCATCCAGTCCAAGCCCGTGGCAAGCAGCAGGGACCTCTCCAACCACATCAGGTTGCTCAGAGCCCCGGCCAACCTGGCCTTGAACGTTTCCAGGGATGGGGCATCCACCGCCTCTCTGGGCAACCTGGGCCAGTGCTCCACCACCCTCAGGGTAAAAAACTTTTTCCTAATATCCAATCTAAATCTCCCTCCCTCTAGTTTAAAACCATCACCCCTCGTCCTGTCACAACCGGCCCTGCTGAAGAGTCTCTCCCCACCTTTCCTGCAGCCCCCTTTGGGCATTGGGAGCCGCTCTCGGGTCTCCCCGGAGCCTCCTCTTCTCCAGGCTGAACAGCCCCAGCCCTCTCAGCCTGGCCTCACAGCAGAGCTGCTCCAGCCCTCTCAGCATCTGCGTGGCCTCCTCTGGACCCCCTCCGACAGCTCCACGTCCTTCTGATGTTGGGGGCTCCAGAACTGGACACAGCACTGCAGGGCGGTCTCACCAGAGCGGAGCAGAGGGGGAGAATCCCCTCCCTCGACCTGCTGCCCACGCTGCTGGGGGTGCAGCCCAGGATGTGGTTGGCTTTCTGGGCTGCAAATGTGCATTGTCGGCTTGTGTTGAGCTTCTTGTCCACCAGTACACCCAAGTCCTTCTCCTCAGGGCTGCTGTCAATGCATTCTCCTTCCCCCGCCGAGGGGCACAGGGGGGAAGAGGGAACGGGGGTTACAGTCAGTTCATCACATGTTGCTTTATTCTACTTTATTCTACTCCTTCCTCCTCAGCAGAACTACTCACACTCCTCCCCTGCTCAAGTGTGGGATCCCTCCCACAGGCTAGAGTCATCTGTGAACTGCTCCAGCGTGGTATCCTTTTCCACGGGGTGCAGTCCCTCAGGAACTGGCTGCCCCAGCGGGGCCTCCACGGGCCACAGCCTCCTTCAGGCACCCACCTGCACCGGTGTGGGGTCCTCCTCGGGCTGCGGGGGGATCTCTGCTCCTCCGTGGGCCTCCGTGGGCTGCAGGGGGACAACCTGCTCCACCATGGTCGTCACCACAGGCTGCAGGGGAATCTTGGCCAGGAGCAGCATTACTGCACCCCTCCTTCTGCACTGACCTTGGTGTCTGCAGCTGTTTCTCTCACAAGAAAAATCCTTCACACCAGGCAGGCAGACGCCTCTCAGGGTCTCTTCACATCCCATCTCCTCTCCACTTCTCACAGCCAGGCCGGGCCGAGTTGGGCCCAGTCGCCGCCCGGCGGGAGGCAAGAGGGTGAGGCCTGCAAGGTCCATAAGGCTCGCACGTCCCTCTCTGCCCTCAGCTTCTGCTTCTTCACATCTTATTCCTTCTGGTTTTTAAATTATTTTTCCCCTTCTTAAATCCGTTATCACAGAGGCGTTATCAGGGAACATTCCGTCACCAACTGGCTCGGCCCTGGCCAGCAGTGGGTCCGCAGCAGGCCCGGCCGAGTCCCCTGGACAAAGGGGAAACTTCCAGCAGCTTCTTGCAGAAGCTGCCACTGTAGCCCCCCTGCTACACAAAACAAACACAGTCTGTTAAAGAGCAATAGAACTGTTTGTGAGACATGAGGATTTTGTTTGATTCGTAACGCAGAGCTAAATCTCTTCAGGCTTCCTGCATTGCAGGAGTTACAATCCCTGATAATTAACGACTGGGATTCACTGGGATTTACTTCAGGCCAACTTTTGTTGAAGTCTTCTGCTGCAATGATGAAGTGAAAATCATGCAAATTGCTATCCTGCCATTTCTGGAAAAAAAAAGGAGCTCCGTTTGGGCTGTGTGTTGTATCTTACAGCTTTTGAACCAATGAGTAATAGTGTTGTATAAACTTGTAATTATGAGAACTTTCCCAGAATCTGAGTATCAAGACTGTAGTTTTGTATCAAAATCTTGATTTCCATGCTTTATAGATATCTGCATCTGGAAGACAGAAACCAAAATATCATTGGAGTCTATACCTAATGGTGCTTTCATAAAACTAGTTAACTGTAATTTTTTTTGAACAAGCAGATCTTAAATAAAAACAGAATCCATTCCTGAAGGAGAAAACAAACCAGAATGAATAATTACATTATCTGAACAGATACTGTCCAGCCTAAATGGGTGTCTCTCTTGCAAAGTTTTTGTATGTTCATACCTTCTGTCTAATGACAGGAAATAATTGGTTTTACATTCAGCACCTCCGAGACCGTTTCATTCTGTTACAGGGCGCTGAAGGAACCCAAAGAACTGAATTTTATCTTTGGTGTGAATATTGAGCAGCGCGAATTGGATGGCATGTTCATTTATAACTGCAGTCGACTGATAAAGATGTATGAGAAGGTGGGCCCACAGCTGGAGGGTGGCATGTGAGTTTCTGGAGATTTTTCAGCAATCTTTTTGCTTAAGGCTGGCATGTTCCTACCTGTAGCTTAGGCTGTGCAATAACCTTGTTCTGCATTAATCATTCTTCACAAGCGTGAGGCTTACTTGTGTTGTCAGCCTTTAGTTTGAATTCTGACAAATAAATTATATTTAATATTGCCCAATATTTCCCTGGTTTCTTGATAGAGAGTTCTCTACGCAGATTTTGGTCATACCCGCAGCACTGGCAGGCTTTTGTGCTCAGTGCTGGCACTGGGGCTGATGAGCACTGGTAGCAATACTGGCCTCACTCTAGGGACAGGGAGAATCGAGCCTGAAAGCAAATACAAATATTTGAGCTCACCTGACTTTTTGCATGCTAACTCAAGTCTGACTTAGAAAGCTGATAAATCAAAACCAGTACTGCTGCAGGAATGAGTGGGTGAGTGCGTGTGCGTGTGTGTAACCTGCTATTTTCGGTATCGTTCCTCTGAACAATGACCTGGGAGTTTAATGATGTTTGTGACTGTGTGTCCCTCTTCCAGGGCATGTGGTGGAGTGGTAGGCGTGGTGGACGTGCCCTATTTGGTTCTGGAGCCAACCCATAATAAACAAGACTTTGCTGATGCGAAAGAGTATCGACACTTGCTGAAGGCCATGGGAGAGCATTTGGCTCAATATTGGAAGGATGTTGCTATAGGTGATGAAGCTTCACAATTAACCGGGGGGGGAAGGGGAAACGTTGGTGGCTGGAAGGCAGCTAAGGGGGAGGGCAGCCAAGAGTGCAGGTGGTGATTTTCGTGGTGGTGGCCCCATCCTGAGTGGGGGCTTGTTTGTTTTCCAGCCCAGAGAGGTATCATCAAGTTCTGGGATGAATTTGGTTATTTGTCAGCAAACTGGAACCAGCCTCCATCTAGTGAACTGCGCTACAAACGCCGGAGAGCCATGGAGATCCCCACCACGATTCAGTGCGGTGCGTCTGACCAGGCTGCAATTAGAAGGCTGGTCCTCCTGGGGAAGAGGGGAGGGACTCCTGGCTGGGGTTGGGGAGCAGCTAAATGGGTGGGAGATTTGAGATGAGCTTTGCTATCATTATCCCCTCCTAGGGCTTGTTTCCTTCTGTGAGTTGCCTTTGTCTGCACTTTGATGTCTTGGCGACAGGCCCCTTTCCCGCACAGTTTACTAACCGTGATGTTCTTCAGGTGCCTTTACAGAACAGGGCAGGTGTGGCCAGCAGCGATGCTGAGAATGGGCTTAGAAATGTCACATGAACTGGAACTGGCCAAAGCCACCCATCCCAACACTACAATAAGATCTGAAACTTCCTCGTAGGAAACGGAAAGTGGTCAAGTAATTCGTATTCTAATGCACTGGCCTGCTAATCATAGAATCATAGAATCATAGAATGGTTAGGGTTGGAAGGGACCTTCAAAGGTCATCTAGTCCAACCCCCCTGCAAGAAGCAGGGACATCCCTGACGAGATCAGGTTGCTCAGAGCCTCATCCAGCCTGGGCTTGAACGTTTCCAGGGATGGGGCATCCACCACCTCTCTGGGCAACCTGTTCCAGTGCTCTACAACTCGCATTGTAAAAAATTTTTTCTAATATCTAATCTAAACCTCCCTCCTTCTAATTTAAACCCATTACCCCTTGTCCTATCACAACAGGCCCTACTGAACAGCCTGTCCCCATCTTTCCTGTAGGCCCCCTTGAGGTACTGGAAGACCGCTATCAGGTCTCCCCGGAGCCTCCTCTTCTCCAGGCTGAACAGCCCCAGCTCTCTCAGCCTGGCCTCATAGGAGAGGTGCTCCAGCCCTCTGATCATCTTCGTGGCCCTCCTCTGGACCCCCTCCAACTGGTCCATGTCCTTCTTATGTTGGGGACTCCAGAACTGGACGCAGTACTCCAGGTGGGGTCTCACCAGGGCAGAGTAGAGGGGCAGAATCACCTGCCTCGACCTGTTGGCCACGCTCCTCTTGGTGCAGCCCAGGATGCCGTCGGCCTTCTGAGCCGCAAGGGCGCATTGCCGGCTCATGTTGAGCCTCTCGTCCACCAGCACTCCCAAGTCCTTCTCCTCAGGGCTGCTCTCAATCCATTCTCCGCCCCGCCTGTATTTGTGCCTGGGATTGCCACGACCCAGATGCAGGACCTTGCACTTGGCCTGGTTGAACTTCATGAGGTTGGCACGGGCTAGATGAGAGCGGAGAAAGGAACCGTTTAACAGCTGACTTTCAAATTGAATGCAGGTTCTCTTCTGTGCACCTCTAAACAGCTCTGGCTAAGCCCTTACTGGGGTACGGGAGACCTCAGCACAACTCCTTTGTCTCTTAGCAGAGGGACACCAAACTCCCTCAACTTCATTTTCCCCACGGGACCTGGGAATGAGGATGTAGCAAGGAATGCGAGGCCAGTCTTGTGCAATTATTTTGTTAGGCTCTCCCGCCTTGATGGTTTTCTCAGTCCTTTCCAAGTTCCTCCCAAAGAGGAGGGGCTTTCCTGTAATTTCTCTTATCCTCTGCTGTTGACATCCTTCCAGAGCTTGATTTAAGAACATTTCCATTTTCTTGGCAAAACTTGTTTTTTTTTAAGCTGTTGCTTTCCTGGTAGACCAGCAATGCTCTGGAAGCCAAATCTATCTTCCTGGTTCATCTAAAATTGATTAGATTATTATAATTTTTTTTAGTGGATAAATCTCTGACTTGTTTTGTGTTAATGTGAGTAAGAGACTTCTGAGATGAGCAGTGATTTCAGAACTGGCTGTTCAGTTTGGTTTGTATGTGCTGTTACTGCAGCAGCGAGTGTGAGGTTCTCTAGTCCTGGTTGATGCCAGGCTTCATCAGATTCTTGCTATGGATGCCTCGTACAAGATCTGAGGTCTTCCTCCAAGTACTTTGTGAGCGTGAAGCAAGAATTGACTCCATATATCCTGCGGCTGTCCCTCTCTTTTTCTTTTTTTGGCCACTAGTCTTGTTCTCATGGGATATACTTTGGAAATTGGTTTGGTCCTTAGGCATTAAATGGGCTTGAGAAGTGCTATGGAAAAAAAAGATTTTGTGGCTCAGGCTTTATATCTCTGACTTGCCAAGTATTTGTCTAACAGATGTATGTCTGAAATGGCGGACTCTCCCATTCCAGCTGAGTTCAGTGGAGAAGAATTACCCTGACAGCTGGGTGTGCTCCATGAACCCTGATCCTGAACAAGACAGGTAAGAATTGTCAATATAAAGACTTTTCTGCAGTGTGCCTTATCTGCACGTTTTGTTTCTTTCTTTTCTGATCATCTGTTCTCTGAGAACAACTGGAGGGATAGGCAGTAATTCTGCAGCTGAAGCTGTGCTCACAGTCTGTGGAACGGCAGTGACGATGTCTGTATTTGGAGCTGACACATTGGTGGGCATTTGTGCCATATCCAGATTGCAGAATGCACCCGCAGCACTTCTGTAGAGGACACCAAACTGGGAGGAGTGGCTGATAGAACAGAGGGTCGTGTGTCCACCCAGAGGGACCCGGACAGGCTGGAGAACGGGGC
>WHYT01016637.1:236875-253420 GCA_009806455.1 Tetrax tetrax | reverse complement strand
GTACACACTGACATTGTGCTTTTGTTGACTCTGCAGTAGCCTTTACTCGCTTAAATTATACTGTAACATTCGAGACTTAACAAAATAAATAAAACTAGGGACACAAAACATGGACTGAAAAGTTAACTTTCCTGTCCCATTGATTTCTTTGTCCCCTTTACCTATCACATAAACCAACAGATTTAGGCAGGTGTTGGGAAACCCCTTTGATGGGAACAATAAAACCAAGAAAGGGTGAAAAAAACCCAAATAGCCATTGCTGCAACCTGCGAAATACGATATACAGCAATACAACGCAGGCAGAAGGAACCAAGTTTCCACGCTATGGGTAATTAAGAAATGCCTTTTAGACATCGTGTTCAACGCAGCTGTTCAATACAATGGCGTGGTGAATCTTGATGCTGAACCCTCCTTTCTTCAACCTCAAAACCAAAGAGTACTTTTGTGTCTTGTAGAGCGGAGTTCTGATCATCCTGGATGCACAGACTATTTAATGTTGGAGACCATCAGAAACTCCTTCAGTATCTTCTACTCAAACGATGAAAAACCGTAACCAGCGGGACTTTTCTCATTGCTTACAGTTAGTACAGAATCTCCCAAGTTTTTACGGCTAAATCAGTGGTTCAGTTTAAAACTTTAACCATCCGATGCAGGATCGTTTACTAAGTAGATGGGAGTATTATGGGATACCTGAAGTCTTCAAAATGCCCTCTTCAAGGCTGTTGAGGAATACCATCCTTTTTTAGTACTTGGTTGCTTCCAAGAATTGCGCATACTTGTAATTCAGAAGAGCACAAAGCTATCTAAACACTTTAAATCTATTAAATTCTTCAGACCTATTAAAAAAAAACCCTTTAATTTTATACGTGCAGGTATATTACCCAAATACTAATTATACCAGCAAGTTGCTTACCACATAACCATGAAAACTATGAGTCTACATATGAATACTTACTCTGAGAAGTCATAAATCAACAGAAACACAGGTTTAAAAATTTTCAAATCTGAAATTTATTTAGAACTCGGGCGTTAAGCGTGGTAAGTTTCCAATTGTCTGATAATAGCATACCCATGTCACTATCACGGAAATTGCACTAATTCCCTCTGCCCCCCTCCCCCTTAGAAATCTGCAGGTTAGTTTTCTTAACAGCCAGTGGTTTTGCAAATAGTGTGCTCCAGGACACTACTGCATTTCCTGAGTGTTCAAAGTTACTGTATGATACATTAAGCTGAAGGAAAAACAATGAAATTATTATTCAGAACTAAACCAGCTATTTTACCTTACTGCAGAAGTACGGAATCATAAAAATGCAATGTATTTTAACAGAAGATTATTTTGGAATGCTTAAAAAGGTGAGGGGGAAGGAAAAAACATCTTTTTTTTAAAAAAAGAAAAAAAGACATCCCTTTTACTTCAATTTTAAACTGCAAGTCATTAACCTCAAGACTATTAAAAATGGCCAAAGAACTTAAGACTTGCTCATACTGAAATGTAGTTGGGACTAAAATATCCATGTTGGTATTCCTTGACCTTTTAGGGTATTCCTAGTGGCTCTAACAAAAGCAGCATAACAGGGTATCTCTGGTTTGCGTTTATCTTTTTAGTGCTCTTGAAAATGAGTTACTAACAGTAACAGCACTGACCACAGTGCTTAAATATAGGATTTCAGACAATCGCCTTGCAATGCACTTCAGCTTTATCGTGCAAAACCAATCTAGTCACAAACATCCCCATATTAAACACAATAAATTGTGCCAAAGTATGTGATGTGAATAAATGTCAGCTAATCTATCAATACATTGACAAACGTCAGCTTGTCTATCAAGCGTTATTCAAGCCCAGAGTAAAATTTCATTTGTCAGAACCGAGCTCCTCCATGGGCAGACTGCATAGTCTATGTAAGTTACTATTTTTTTGTCCAGAAAAATATCTTCAAAGTTGTATTTAAGTTGTTAAACAGGCTTAGAGGCAAGTTTCAGCCCTCTAAATCCACCATGAATTAATACATCAATAAAGATGTCCCACCATCTGTCAGTGGAATTTTTCTGTGAAAGACCACAACCACTTCTTCATCAAAACAAAGCTGAAGCAGTGGCAGCTGATGGAAATGCTAACTACAGTGTTCTTCCATCATTTTTTTATGATGCATTAGATTTACTCCCATTCAGAGATGATTTTGGCAGAAGGGTTCTTCAGGCTGCAGCTGAACAAAAAGCAACTTCTTGTCTCAAGTTTTTTTTTTTTTTTTTTTTCTTTATGGAAACTTGTTTTGAACAAAGAACTGATAGTATAGGCAACTACCAGCAGGAACTACCAAGAGATTGTGTGTTCCACTCTAGCATTATGTTAGTGGCTTGCCAATCCTTTTCCCCTAAAATATTTGTAAAAACATTGGAAATACCTATGAAATTTATAAAACAGCTCCTTAAACATCTGCTTAATGCCCTTTCCTTCAAATATAAAAGACCTCCACATTTCAGGGTCTTTTCCTGTGGATACAAGGGAGAAGTCAAGGAAGAGGTAAAAGATAGGATAACTGCTATCTTTTCAGTTGCTATGTTACAAAATTTAAATGACTCCTACTCTAAAGATTAAATACAGACTTTACATAACCAATCACAACAATGGAAATAAATCATAACTGAAACCATATAAAATCCATATCAGGTCATGTGACAGTACATTAAGAATAACCTTATATGTTATACAGAAGATAATATACACAAATTCTAAGTTATTTTTCCCCTTAAAGCCACTGTCAGTAGGATCACAGCCTTACTTTGCAGACAAGTGACTTGAATATTTGTAATTACTAATGGGGAAAATTTAGGTTATAAAAGAAAAAGAAAATGCATCAAGTACACCTTTACGCATGTCTATACCATGATTTAAATTAAAAGCCTTAAGCATTCTCCTACATACTCCACTTTCAACCTAAATGGAATATTGCTGCCAGTATACAAACCTTAGGGAGGGTACTTCTAATCTAGTTACTGTAACTATGCTAAAGAACAGCTATCTTACAAAGGAGATTAAGTCCAGATGTTTAGAAACTTTTAACAATAAGAGAAAGTTAGAAACTCTAAACAGCTACTCATATTTAACTATAATTACCTTTTAGAGAGCATTAGACTAAACTCCAGTATTTTCTACGGTCATTGTATTAAAAGAAAGTTCTACCACACCTAAAGGATAAGGCATAGCCATCTACTAATTGGCATATTTGTTTATTTGTCTCAGTTTGTGAAAAGGTCCTTATTTGTGTAAGCAGCAAAACAAACTTCAACTGAATGATTGCTATATGCAAAAGGACTGAAGGCAATTGCCTCTGCAGTGAACTTTACAGTTCTCAACAGCACACACGCAACATGCTATCTGAAAAAAGTTACTAACTGAACTACATGTATTAAATACTGAAAAAAAGTTTTACATTTTTATTATAATTTATTTTATTTAACAATCTAAGAAGTTTGCAGCCATCAGAAGTTCCAGTGCAATTTCAGGTGCAATTGGGAATTCAGGAATCTCCGTAGAGCTGTTAGTATAGCGGACCTTGTAGGTGAAATACATGCATACTTTGGATAGGACATGGGATGGGATCTCTCTAAAATTCACCTCATTTGTTTCATTTTCTGCAAACTGTCCTGTAGGAAAAAAAAACACAAACAAAAAAAACACAAAACACCAAATGAAAAGTCAGAATCTCAATTCACTGCAAAATGAAACACTTTACCATACTAACACAACACATTCTAAATAGACTTGCGTAAGTCTCATATTCCTGGTATTAGATTCTTCACTGTAAAGCAGGATGTGTCACATTCACCATCCTCGAGAATATTAAGATCCACTGCATTACAAAATGTTTATTTTGGCTGCAGCCTATTAACAATATTCTGAACAACTAGATGAGAAATTTAGGTTGCTTGCTTGATAGGTGCTCTGCTCTAAAGGTCACAGTAATAACATTTAAAAAAAAAAAAAAGCTATCAATCCAAATTTCTAGCTGTCTTATACAAGAATAAAAATTGGTTTATAGATCTTCCATATCTGCATATGCACGTTTATCAATAGTCCCTTCTGTGATCCCACTAGCTTTGAATTTCTCAGTTAATTTCAGGCAGATTCGACAGAGGGTTGAAACCTCAAAGATGTATTAACTGTGAAAACAGGCAGGCAGAAGGGACAGGTAAATCCTAGTTGTACTGGAGGAAAGGTTTCATACAGTACGAGTTTATCCCTATTAGATATTGAAGAATTTATCCAAAGCTCAAATCTCAAAACACAAGTACATTTGAAATAAGCTTTCTATAGTGCCTATAAGCATGACACTTGGATGATATGAAGTCATCCTGTGGTTAGTTCCAGAGCCTTTCTACTGTTATCTTTGTCCCTCTTTTCCTCATCTCTCTGGACTTTCAACTCATTCAGTTGAAAGACAATACAAAAACCACTAACACGTACTCTGTATTGATGGGAGACCTAGCAATGTTTGGTTCCCACTATTTCTGTAGGAATCTCCTACCTACAAAGCAGAACTATTTTCTAATGTCTACACACATTTGCGTGGAAATATCTGAAGCCAATCTGGCTTGAATTCTAGTACAGGAACAGTAGGGAGTAACAGAAGAAATGTTAGCATGTGTCACAGTACTGAAACAGAGAACACTTACGCATCAGTGAAATGATGACCTACTGAACTAGACAGCAGGAGCACTTTGCCTTCTCAACCCATTTATTTTGCTAGTTTTTATACAAAGTATTTTTGAATACTGACTCCTTTACAGAGTCAAGTTTTCTAGCTGTCTAAGCAGGCTACTTCGCCTTTTATTCCCTCATATTGTTTGTGGAACAAATTCAGAGCAAGTCTTGTAACTACTCTTCCTCTTATGTGTCTGGGAAGCTGACATGCAGTGGATCAGACACAACAGACCTGCTACATATTTTCAAATGCAACCATTACAATGACATTTAGCAGAACATTAAGCTGACAATTTTAATTACTCAGTTTGCCCATCTATTACCAAGTAATTAAAAATATATTAAGCAAATAGATCTCTCCAGTGGGACAAGGGAAGATGAAATGAAGAGTAAAAGCAAGATAACTCATGGGTTGAGATAAAAAAATGCTTAATAAGGAAAGACAAGTGGAAGAAGAGAAAGGAAACAAAATGATGCAAAGGTAATCACTCACCACCTCCCGTGGGTAGACTGCTGCCCACCCAGTTCCCAAACAAAAGATGGCTAACCTCCCTAATCCCTTCCTCTCCCTTTTCACTTCTGAGCATGATGTTACATGGCACTCAATATCTCTTTGGTTAGTTTGGGTCACTTGGTTAGTTTGGGTCACCTGACTAGTTGTGTCCCCTCCCAACCTCTTGCACACTTCCCTATCTATTCACTGGGTGGGGGAAGAACGAGAAACAGAGAAGGCCAGGACACTGTGCAAACACTGCTCAGCAATACCTAAAACATCAGTGTGTTTTCAGCATTGTTTTGGTCACAAATCTAAAACACAGAACCATATGACCTGCTATAAAGAAAATTAAATCCACACCAGCCAGATCCAGTACAGAATATGAAAATTTCTACCACAGAGGTGGCAGTGAAGAACTCTTGTTTGTTTTGAATTTGACAGCTACATGTTTCCTGTCACACCCTCAAGTTCTCATACAATGCAAAACTAGTAGAAATAATGCCATAAGATTACTAATTGTCCAAAAGCAGAGAGTGTCCAATTATACATCCGGTACCACAATACCCCACAGATGTGGACTGTTCCACTGGAAACAGGAACTAGGCAGGATCTGGAAAACTTATCATTTATTCCAACTTTCACTCACTGCATGATATAAATTCAAACTGTCCAAAAGTGAAAACAAAGGATGTGAAGGTACTAAATATTTTGTGCCTACCTGGTCCACTCAACATAGCTTTTATTGTTCCTGATGTTAATGCATGCTCTCTTTTTACAATGAACTCATGGCCATCGGAGGATATTAACTTCACATACATAGCATCTGGGCCCTCACACCCACCGTATGTTTTCTCTTCTCCATCTATAATGGAAAACAGATTAACAATTTCAGAACATGATTACTTATTCACATCATTAAGAAAGCAAGCTGCAGTCTTTTCTATGACTATGTTTGCAGACAGACAGAACCCCCCAATACAACCAGAAGTAGGAAAGAAGCATTTTGCATATTTGAAGTCAACTTCTCTGAAGCACTCAGCAATGTGTTTTAAAGAATTTTTGAAAGAGTAGGATTTTTTTTTTATTAACATCTCTCCTCTCATTTCTCCATGACCAAATTCTGACATGATTTCTAAAATCTGCATAGGGATGAAATTTTCCTTTAGACATTCTCAAGTGAACTGAACATGTTACTGCTTCCATCCATAAGGCTATTGCCATGTTTATCATACTAGTACCTAAATACAAGTTACCTAAATACATATCTAATATTTTAAAATACAGACTGCAAGGAAAAGAGAGCTTTTTGAAGAAAGTGTCAGAATAAAAGCAGTCAGTATTCCTGTACTGAAGGAATGACATGAAATAGGAGTCATTCTTCCCCATTGCCCAGCCAGACCCAGAACCATACAGCGTTAGTGCATACCTGTATTGTGACCTTTGGTGGAAAGCAGGGAAAGTGCAAAACTACTAAAACCAAGGAAATCTGGAAATCCTCCCCACAGCAGTTTTGACTATGCTTCTGCTGTTTCCCTTCTCTCTTCTGTCTCGCTATATACCTGCTCTCTACTTCATTTCTCTGTAAGCCCTTATCCCACTTCCCTTTTTGTTCATTCATTTATTCTTTCCTAACATCACTATCTTTAAAAGTTGGAAAAACAACATTACTGTTGCCACCACTGCACTGTTCACTCCGTTCAGTCTTAACACTTTCCCTATCTTGTCTATTTAGGCAGCATCCTTTGCATCCACTGTCTACTTTGTGCCTGTGTAGTGCTTAGCATGGTATGACACCATAGCACTAAGGAGGCTGTCTCTGTAATTGGTCTTTAGATATTCCTGTAAACTTTTAAGTAATAAACACTGCAGTAATTTTAAAATATTTTTGAAGAAAATGAGTGTAAAAAAAAAACCCCACCCCACTAAATATACAATTTCTACTAAGTTCAAACTGGAAAGCTAATGCCTCCTTTCAAATACTGTGTTTTACGTGGCAGTGGAGTGTAGAACTAATTTGGCAAGTATTGATAGAATTCCATTTTAAAAATACCTGAATTTGATACTGCACATAAGATATTATTTTCAGAATAGTATTAATCTTGACAGAAAGTTAAAAATTAAAGTCCTGGAAGCTCTTCCGGCTTGGAAAAGTGTAACAGAAAAGATCCATACACTTCTAGGAAAGTACTATACTGCCAGTATTTCATGATCGCATGCAGAAGTACAGAAAATAAACCAGATACCGACTACAAACTTTATATTTGATTGTTAGCGTTGTTTCTCCTTCTGACAAAATACAGAACAGAAATTATATTAATCATATTAGAATAAGTACCTTGCATTGTATTTAGTGTTATAGCAAATATAACATTACCCAAATCAGTTAAATTGCTTTGTGAATTTGAAGTTAAAATTGAATTGCCATGTCGTCATTGCCAATTTTAATAAAGTACTGACAGTGCCAAAGATGCTAAAATACATTCAGAAAAAGTACAGCTAAAACCAGAATCTCTCCAATCATGTTTCACAAACGAATCATTTGCAGAGAGGCAGATACAACAGTTTCAGATGTTTAGTCAGGGCACACACACATACACACAGTAATTTATCAAAAAAACCAAAACAAAACAAACCAGTCCTTATTATGATCTCTTAGCCAGAATTAAACCAGCTGACCTCAGTTAACAGACAAAAAATATTTAAAACAGAACATAGTGAAATTTTCTTGTCCACTATGTAAAAGTTCAGTGCTACAAAGGCATCCTATTTTAGGACATATATTATGTACATTCCACCACTATGCATATTAAGGAAGTGAAATGTTAGATAGATGCGCTCTGAACAAGTCTTTTGACAAATGAACAGTCACTTCAGAAAATCCTCCTAAAAAAAAAAACATTTGTAGGAAGTTCCATTAACTTTTGAGGCTACAAGAAAAACAGTGACATGATCAACATTTAAACTCCAACAGTGACCTCCTCTACCGATATAAGAGAGAAAATGCTTCACATTACAAAAATAAAAAAAAAAAACAACTCTAAGATTATGAACTTACCCATTCTGTTCTTAATTTAAAAAATTGTTTCTTTTCAACGGCAGCTTTTGCAGTAGGAGCGTCTGAAAAAACACAAGTGGCAATTTCAGTCAGTAGTACAATCTCTTAAGTCAGCTTTAGTTTCTAGCCTTTATATTACCATAAACACTCTTCAGAAAATAACATGATGGTACACAGCACGCAATGTTGATAAGCAGTATGTTTTGAAAACATTACATTTTGAAACTGAGCTTTGCTGTCCAGAGATCCCCACCATATTAAATGACCTCTAAATTTTAGCTTACTTTGTAAAGAAATTGTTCCTCTGAGATTTTTAAACACCCTTGCCTCTAAAGCCGGATTTATTTCAAGAGCCTTACAACTTTTATCACCAGGGATACCATACATGCAATGGTTTGAGGAGGTAAAGAAAGCAAGTGCAAAGTGTGCAAGTGCTTTCTTTCACTGTGCTGTGACTAGAGGAGTGGTTACCCTGCCATTCAGAGGGACCTCAACAAGGTAGAGAAAGGGGACAACAGGAAACATATGAAGTTTATCAAAGGGAAATGCAAACCCCTGCACCTTGGGAAAATTACTCCAGGCACCACAACCAGCTGGAAAGCAGCTTTGCAGAGACTGGAGGTGCTGGTGGACACCAAGTTGAACATGAGCCAGCAATGTGCCCTCGCAGCCAAGGCAGCCAACAGCACCCTGGGCTGTATTAGGAGGAGAGTTGCCAGCAGGTTGAGGCAGGTGATCCTGCCCCTCTACTCAGCACCGGTGGGACACATCTGGAGTGCCGGGTCCGGTCCTGGGCTCCCCAGTACTGCTGGACTGAACCGCGTCCTCCAAAGGGCCACAAAGATGACGGAGGGATTGGAACGCCTGTCATATGAGGAGAGGCTGAGAACTGGGGTTGTTTAGGCTGGAGAAGGCTCACGGATCAGTCTAATCGGTGTGTGCTAAATACCTGGCCTCCAATCTGTCCTTCCCAGAAGACTGACAGTTCCTGATACAGCCACAAATGTCACCTAGATAATCTACTTAGGACTTTTAATGTAGGTATTCACACAGTAAGTTAACCAGGAGCTTCCATAGCTTGTAAATTGACATCCAGCTTGCTGCATACATATTTCACCATGTAAATGAATTCAGAGAGTTAGAGAAATCAAAGCACTTATTTGCAAAACAAATCCAGTATGTTCAGATACAACATATATTTCTTTAGGCTAAACTGCATCTCTGCTGTGGAAAAGAAAACTTAGGAAGAGAAATTCCACCCACCCAACTGCTGTCCTAAAATTCTTTTCACAGCTACACTGCAAACATTAACCCATTATAAATCAATAAACTACTGTTGTGTGCCCACAGGTTCAGGAAAACAGCACCAGTGATGCTGGGTGGTTTCCCAGTCGATATCCAGGGCTGGGGGCAGCAAAGAGACTTAAGAATTCTGACAATCCACATTGTTGGTTCGAAAAGCAACGAGCAGAGGCATGAACTGCAATTACTGTCTCTGTCCCAAATATTGACAGAGACAGACTCCAGAGCAGGACGTGTGGAATAAAAAAAGAAGAGACCACTCCCCTCATCCCCTCCCGCCTACATTTCTTGTAAAAGCTTAGCCAAAAACGCAAGCAAGTTGAGGAGGGAGCTGCAAGATTCAGAAGATGCAGGTCTTTGATGATAGCTTCACTTCTCAACAGCACTTAGGTGCTGATTTGTTCCATCTCCCTTTTTTTGTAACTGCAAATATGGAATAGCCTCAATGTTTTCTCAAGTTTTCACAACAAGGCACTTTGTCATGTACACCTAATCCCACTACATCTGCATGACCAATAGTTTTTAGTTGTCTGTGGAGAACTGAGCAAAAGGCATCCTCCACTTACATTGTTCTTGTCTTCGAAAATTATCCTGACTTCACAGAAATATCTTATAAAATATTTCCTTCCCCACTGGTATAAGGAGCATCTTTTCACCTGTACTCTTGCACGTGAAAGTTCCTGACTGTAAGACACATTCAAGAATGCCCTTTGAGAGTGAATTTGTGTATCCTGTCATAGAGATACCTTAATATCAAGTGTTAAATGCCTTGGCCATTTTTAATAATTCCAGGAACTCATCCAAGGAAATTACATCCCAGTGCTGGAACAGCTGCAGCACAGACCTGATAGGATCTTTCACCCTTCCACCTATTTCAACAGTTTTTGTAAATGGAAATCAAGCATCTTATTGGAGAGTATCTGTTGCTTAGGAACTGAAGGGGTACGTTACATCGTTACTTCTACTTCACAGAAAAGGATCACTTGTGCTACCTCCTTCTGTAGCCACAAAAACCTTCCCTGCTCTCCAAAAGAGTAGTGAAACCAATTATATTTTATAAATAATAATTTTTAAAAAACCCACAGAAGAAGTTACACCATTTGTGGAAGTACTGGTGATGATAAAATGTGGCTTGGTTTCCAATACAAATAATGGCACTGGATACAGGAATACAGACAGGCTAGTTAGTGGGAATGGAAATACATCAACACCTCCCAAGGTAAAAGCATAAGTTCAGCTAATATGCTGAAGCTGTGGAACTGGAAAAAAAAAAAAAGTCTACAGCAAAACATTAGAGCTATCCCAAAAATTGTAATGAGCATTTTAATAAAATCAATTGAAATGTGCTATCATACTATTAGAGAGAAAAAAAATAAAACAGTAATTAACACTTAAAGAAGAAAAAAAAGTTATCAGGCATCTCAGTGAATTCTGAATTCCACTTTACGAAAAAGGAAAACAGGATAAAAATGCAGTAAGCGTTAGCAGATTTAGGACATGCTGGACGAATCCAATATGTAAAAAATGAATCCGTAATTTCCTTTAAAAAAAACCAAAACTCAAACAAGATGCAATATAGATTCAGTAAACCATCTGGAGTTATATAAATTTGGTAAGAGGGTAATCTTAAAATGAGAAATAAACTTTGTACAAGAATATAGTATAATGGTGCAAACATGGAACAACTGGACTAGAAAAGAACTAGTAGTTCCTCTAAAAATTATATCAGACTTTTTTTTTTTTTTAACAATGCTGCCAGAAAATAATTGGTAGGTTTAGATGAGACAGAAGTGGAAAGCACTGCAACAAAAGGGGAACAGAGTATCTCACACACACAAGTGATCAGTCTTGAAAAATGGCACACTAGAAGCCACATGAAATAAAATCATACCAAATGCAAGATTCCTGCACATAGGGACTGATACAAACTTCTTTCATGTAGTCAGGGCTTGTTGTCTGGGAGTATGCTTATTCTGTGATCAACTGTAAACTGATGCAGCTCGGGGGGGTGGAAGGCAGATGGAGGAAAGAGGAGGTGGAAGAGGCAGAGGCACATCAGTGATTTCTTTGCAATAGAAATAGGGGAATATGAACATTGCTGCACATGAGCAACAACTTGTCTGGAATACCACACACAATTCTGAATTCCTGTTTTCAAGAGAAGAACTACAAAAAGGAGCTACTGATATGACCAAAGAGCCTGCTGCATAAAGGAAAAAATAGTCTTGTTTACTCAGCTTCGCAAAATAAAACTCAAATAGAGATAAAAATAACAATTAATTAAAAGGATAAACCTCAAAGCATTCATAGCACAGTAAAGAAAGCAATTCTTCACTTTAAGTCCAACAAATGAAGATAAACTAAAAAAAGAATTTATACTGCTATTCCAGAATACAAGTTTGGTTCTGAATATAGAACAAAACTAACATTCTATTGCCAAAAGATGCGGAAAGCCTACCCGCTTTTATGAAAAAGACATCATACACTCCATTATATGACACATTCAACATGTAAGCAAGGGATACAGTTTGGTTTCACTCAGTTTCTATTCTAACAATGTGTCATTTGCGGGTAGGAAAAAAAAAAAATCCAAACCTAAAAATATAATGATGAATACTATTGGGTGTATAGACAAAATATGGAGAGTAGAAAGCATAGAAAAATCATAAAGTCAATGCGACAAAAGAAGAGAGAAGGAAAACAAGAAAGCTGGGAAATGTGAAAAACATAAAAGAGCAATAATAACCTGTTAGCATCTATTGGTTACTCTTCTGTATCAAGAAGTATTCAATGTGTCATAACACTTTATGAAGATTAGAACATACCGCAGTTCAAAATTATTATTTTGTGAAAAGCATCTTAGAATCATAGAATAGTTTTGGGTTGGAAGGGACCTTTAAAGGCCATCTAGTACAACCTCCATGCAACAAGCAGGGACATCTCCAACCAGATCAGGTAGCTCAGAGCCCCGTCCAACCTGGCCTGGAATGTTTCCAAGGATGGGGCATCCACCACCTCTCTGGGCAACCCGTGCCACTGTTCCACCACCCTGAGTGTAAAATATTTTTTCCTGATGTCTAGTCTGAATCTACCTCCCTCTAGTTTAAAACCATTACCCCTTGTCCTATCACAACAGGCCCTACTGAACAGCCTGTCCCCATCCTTCCTGTAGGCCCCCTTGAGGTATTGAAAGACTGCTATCAGGTCTCCCCGGAGCCTCCTCTTCTCCAGGCTGAACAGCCCCAGCTCTCAGCCTGTCCTCACAGGAGGGGTGCTCCAGCCCTCTGATCATCTTCGTGGCCCTCCTCTGGACTCTCTGCAACTGGTCCACATCCTTCTTATGTTGGGGGCTCCAGAGCTGGATGCAGTACTCCAGGTGGAGTCTCATGAAAGTGGAGTAGAGGGGGAGAATCCCCTCTCGACCTGCTGGCCACGCTTCTTTTGATGTGGCCCAGGATGCGGTTGGCTTTCTGGGCTGCAGGCGCGCATTGCCAGCTCATGCTGAGCTTCTCATCCACCAGCCCACCCAAGTCCTCCCCAGGGCTGCTCTCAATCCATTCTCCGCCCAGCCTATGTTTGTGCTTGGGCAGAGAATATACTTAAAACATCTTATTCTTCTCCTTACAACCCTAAGAAAAAAATACTATGATACTGTGAGTTTAGTTTGACCTCTTCCCTGCTTCTCTTGAGCATGAAGGAAAAAAAAACAAAAAAACAAAGCATGTCCATGACCCTCCCAGCTCACTCCCAAAGCTGCATGTTCATTTCCCAAGCCTCCTAGAATTTCCAGAATATAATTTCCTTGTATATCTTGTATGTCAATGAGACCAGAGTAGACTTGAAGGACATATGCTAGTTTAACTGAACACATGCAACCCCTGTACAGATTTCAGAACCCCATTGTTTTATTCTGGTTACCACAAGAAAATTAAATCCATGCAAACATTTCAAGTACTCAGATTCTTTGATCCCACAGAAAACTCTTTAAAAATTCAGATTCTGGTCTTGGAAAACTGAAATGGCTTCCAACTTATTAGCTGTGCAATGCACACATGGCTTTTGTATGCTTCAGATGGTGACATTTCTGTATTCTGTGCTATCAGCTTTTGGAAAACATGGGGCAACTAACACAAATGCCTTCACAATTCCTAGATTAGTTCAGAAGTCAAACATGACATTTCCTGGGTGTAATTTTTTTATTAGTAAGAGTTCATCAGTAAACAAAGGCTGTTTTGTGTTAAAACAGTTGCCTCTTACTGTTTAATCCTAAATTCTTGTCCTGTTCTTGATCCTATACACTAACTTGTTCAAAAATACTGCTCTTTAGTTTAGCATTCATCGTTCAGCAGGCACAAAAAAAAATTAATGTAAATAAGGATTGAAGCACATTTAGAAAACACACGAGGGAAAACTGGTATGGTGTGATTTTCAAATCAGCTCATTCGCTAATCCAGACTCACAGGCACTAAAATTCATTAAAGGGGTAAACTGAAGTGTGGCAGGAAGGTAAACTACAGGTGAATGCTACTTAAAATAAACAGGAGATGAGGTAGGACACTGCGCATGGAGTATCACAACACTTTCATTTTCAGTAATTCCTAAGAAAGTATAACAAAATACAGGCAGGGACTTGTTACTGTTTTCTTCCTAACATACAATAACAGCCCTGTACTATACACCTCTTGCCATTAGCGTAAAAAAAGCTGCTAGCATACTGCAAAATTTTATAGGGAATGGATTTCTGCCCTCTTGTTAAAGCACTCATCAAAACCTACTGTTACACAAACTACCCCATAACAAAGATAATGACATTTTGAACCTTTCTAAGTGCAAGAGAACTTGTCAAAATACATCAGAATTCCTTCATTTTAATCTGACAAAACTACTGCTTTTATGACAAAACTTTAGGGCTTCTTCTAATATACACCACAGCAAAACACCTGAAATTAAGTATACTTTTGAAAGATATTCATCTGTCCCCACTCAAAGCATAAAGGACAGAAGCATGGACACAAATGTATCAAAAAAAGAAACAAGAGAGTGGGAGACAGAAGAAGGTACCTCAGAGAATCAACTGGATCTCCTCACTGTACCAATATTAAGTCTTCACGTTAAGACTGCATGAAACTACCTAAATATGTTCATCACCCATTCTAGTATAAAAAAAAAAAAAAAAAAAAAAAAAAAAAATCTCAAATGAGTTTTCTTTGGTACAACAAGAAAAAAATCAGATGCTGAAGTACTTGGAGTTTCTAAAGACCATCTTAAAGCTCCCAATGTTAATGGGAAATGTTAGTCAAGATTTTATTGACGTAACTTACACATATTAAAAGGCTGGTCTCAAGGTAGATGGTAGCCACTGTATTGCAGAAAAACTAATTAACACTTACTCCCCTTCTAAGTAACTCTTCTGTTACTGAACATTGTTTCTCTCCCAACAATATTTTTTGTCCTTAGTACAGCAAAAGCAGAAAACTGGAGGACAGAAGGGATTATTCAGAAATAAGAACACAAACCGGTTCTTAGCCTAAAGGCCTCTCACTTGTTTATTTATCTATGTTTTTCTGGCCTGCTTCCAAATTGAACTTTTGCAAGTGATCGTCAGCAAATCCAAGTAAACAAATGGCCTACGACTGTCTAAATCTCCCTACAGTGCAGGGCTTAACTCACAATCTACACTATTAAACATCTTAAGTGAAGATCCTGTACATAGTACTGCACCTTGTAAGATTAAACTGGCCTGTTTAACTGGCAAGTTAACGGCTTAATGCCTCTTTTCCTCTTCATACATATATTTGAAAACATCAGTAACTTACCAGTTTTCAGGTTCCCCTAGAGCAGAACCTCCCTCTGAGGAACATAGTATTCAAAAGCTTTTATTTCTTATTACATGTAAGTGTATCACACTTTTCCGTTCACGTTGCTTTGCTTATATTCGTCGACGATTACGACTAACACACTTCAACCAGCACTTCTCACCTTGATATAACAACCCCTGAGGGTGCATCCTAAATTCTTCCGGCCTTAGTTTTTTCCCCCCTCTCTCTAGGGTCTTGCGTGGGAAGAGGGCGGACGTCATTTGTGGCACAAAAAGTTTAAGAGCGATGTTTAATTAAAACATCGTTCTGGAAAGCCCCTTTCCCGGCGGCGCCCGGATTTCAAGGAGACGGCTCCACTCCCGCAGGCGGAGGAGAGAAACGCGCCCTTCGCCACCGTCCCGGCGGGGGAACCCGGACCTGGCACCGCACCCCTCCGAACACCCCCCGACGGCTCCCCGCGCTCCCCCGGCCGCCCCAAGCCCCTCCGCTCCGCAGCTCGGCTCCCGTCCAGCCCCCGCCCGCCTCCAGGAGCGGGGCGAGCGCGGCGCGGAGGCCGAGGCCTGTTCCCCTCCCAGGGGTAGGCCCCGGGGGCTCCCCCCTCCCCGTTTTTCGCTCGCCTCGCCCCCCCTGGACTACGACGGCGGGGCCTCCTGTGCCCGGTGGATCCATCCCCCGCCGCCCCCGCGGCCACTCACCCGTCGGCGCCGCTCCCTCCGCCCCGCTCGCAGGGCCCCCGCGGTGTCGGGCCAGCTGCCTCCCAAGAACTTCCGGCAAGGTCACGGGTCACTTCCGCCCCCCCCCCCCTCCGCCCCGGCGCGCCCTGCCCGCCGGCTGCGTGCGGCGCCCTACTCCCGGCGTGCTGCGTGGCGAGGAGTGGTGCATGCTGGGGCGCGTAGTTCTCGGGGGGAGGGGGCAGGCGGGTACCGCTCCGCCATGTTAGGAGCGATGTTGAGTCGAGGTTGCCCGGTCGGCTGTCGCTGCCTTGGGGCTGGCGGGAGCTGAGCTCTCCGAGGGCCCGGGCGGCTCCCGCGGTCGCCGAGGTCCGCAGCTCGCTGGTGCGGGCTTGCGCTCTGGGTCTCGCCCCCGCCCGCCTCTCCCCACGAATGCAACACCAGTGGCGTTCTCGGGAACCCGTCTATGAAACCAGCATCACTCCCGGGGCCGGGGCGCT
>WHYT01016637.1:173002-236855 GCA_009806455.1 Tetrax tetrax | reverse complement strand
GGCCGGACCCTTCCTGCCGGCGGAACCAAAGCGCGGGGCTGCGGGGCGGCGGGGGCTGCCTCCCGGTGGCACCGCCCCGCACTCTCCCCTTGCCGGCAGCTTGCGGGACGCGGCCCGACGCGATGCTGATGCTGCTCCTCCGGGCGGCCGGTTGCCGGCGCGTCGCCGTCCCGGTCTCCGCCACCGCCACCGCCACTGCCTGGCTGCGGGGGGCCGCTCACCGCGGGCCCACGGTCGCCTGCCGCCGCCGGCCAGCCTTGCCCGCCGCCTCCGCCGCGGCGGCCCCGCAGGTTGTGGGGGGCGGGTGGCGGCGGTCCTCGGGTTCGCGGGTCTTTCCTTGCGAAAAATGCGAATGTAAGGAGTGAGCTGAGGTTCCCCTCGGGCCATACTTGAGGTCAAGCGGAGATCTGGCGGGCGCCTGTCTCCCTGCGAGGCCGTATGTACGGTGATTGCAAGCGTAATACTCTTTTAGTGGGGCTGCAAATGTTTACTGCTGGTTTGGAATATCTATATAGAAGATTATTGAAACAAGCAGGCAATACATTAGTTGGAGTCTGTGGCCTGCTTTAATCCCTAATTTAAGTTGCCGAGAATAGAGTCAAGGCAAGGAGAAACTTTGTGTGTGTGTGTATACACATACATGTAGGCGTGTGTGTGTGTGTGTATATGTATATATAAAGCGTAGATTGGTATTGATGTTGCTTGACCATGTACTGCATTCATCTTTCAGGTTACATCTTTTCAGGGAGTGGCTGTTCGCAGCCTCTGCACATCCTCCCCTCATGAGCACCCAGAACATGGAAGATTAGTTTATAAAGGAAATTTGGCAAAAGCTGTGTTAGGTATGTGACTGGAAGTGATTTATATTGCCTTATTTATTTATTTAACTATTTAATAACTTTAAAGTGTAAGCTTGTAAAAGAAAATGTTCTCCTTTCCAACTCTGCTAAAACCTGAATCATTTGTATAGCCAAAAAAATCTGGTGGTGGTGCTTGGTTTCTCCTTTGGTCTGCAGGGAGTTTTGTAGGTACTGTGCATCTCTGTAACCCCTCAGCCTGCTACTATTTCTCTTGCAACCTTTGGAGTGCAGTACCCAACCCAGCAGTGAAAAAGGGTAGCTATTTACATTCTGCTATTTAACCTTCTGTCTGCTTTCAAACGTTACTGAAATGTTTCTGAAGTAGACAGACACCATGATGAAATGGCCTATCTGTAATGAGACTTTGTTGATCTTTTTTTGACCAGTGAATGTTACAAAGACCTAGAGAAAAGTAATCCATTGGATGTTTTCTGATATGTGTTTTTGAAATGTCTCTTAAAGAAGGAGGAAGTATGCCTTAACATACTTAATTATCAGAGCATCTTGGATTACTGGTTCTCATGGTGGCTTAAGGACTGTGGGTAATCCACAGCACTGACTACTGTCTTTCAAGCTGCACACAAGATGGCTGTGGAGTACTTGTTAATGTTGAATAACCTAGGTTTTTCAAGTTACACGTGGTGGGAGATCAAACAAGCTTCTTTGTAATGCACATTGAACACTAACATCAGTTGTTGATGAAGAGAAATTCCTAGCCATATCTGTGATGATTACCATTATGTGTGTCAAATTTCTTTTGAAATCAGTTTCCTATCTGTGAAGTAAAAACTTCATAGGTGTGCATGATAGCTCATAGCTGACTTCATCGTAGAAATAGAGCTAGCTAGCAGCTTTGATAAACCCAACATGAACATATAAACAAACCAGAAGAGTGGCAAGAAGATAGGGTTGAACTTTCAATGGTTTCTTTGTGAGGTTTTTTTTTTAAAAAGGGAAGTGGATTTTCACTTACTTCAGCTCTTCAATTAATGCCATCAATATACAGTAGCAGAACATACGTAATTGTAGAGATAATTTTACTCATAAGTATTCACCTTCATTTTCTCTTTTTTTTTTTGTGTAGGTGTGAGGTTTTTCTCTTACTCCACCAGCATATTCAACCTGTTCATGATGCCCTACATCGTACTGAAAACTGGTATTGGGTTTGAAAGCCTGTTCATACAAGCTGCCTTCTATGGGTTGATCGGGTTTTTTACGTTTGTAACGCCGGTTACTTTGCATGTCCTTACAAAAGGCTATGTAATTCGACTCTATTATAAAGATGAAATGGACACATACACAGCCATTACATACAATGCAATCTTGGCAGAAAAAGCGACTGTTTTCCATCAGAAAGATGTAAAGATTCCAGACATCACCAAGATGTTCACAACATTTTATGCTAAAACTAAATCAATGCTTGTTAATCCGACTCTTTTCCAGAATCCTCAGGATTATCACCATCTCATGGGCTATGACAAATCCTTTTATTTTGACTTCGAGGAGGAAAAGGAAACTGATGAAAGGAAATAATTTGAAGATAATGAATGTCACTATCATTGTTCATGGTGCAGTGCTATGTATGTGAAAGAATGTAAAGTTCTATTACACTTTCTTAAGTATCAGGTAACTAGAGTTCTCCAAATGCATTCTGGAATGTATAAAAACCTGATTTTTTAAAAGTTGTAAACAATGTGAGGGTTTCTTCAGAGTTAATGACACGAAACATAGTAAAAAAAAAAAATATATGTGCTTAGATCTGTCTTGTGCTTGTTCTTGCTTGTTTTTTATTGTTAACTATCCAGGAGAACTGCAAAACATGGGCTGTGCGGCAATCTCTCTATTTCAAAAGGAACCATTGATAAGAAAAAAAAAAAAAAAGAATCAATACTTGTCACCTTCAAGTACATAGTTAAGCTTTTAAGCCTTAAAGATTAATTATACTTAATCCAAAAAGATCGAGCATTTTCGTCAATGCTGCTGGTGGTATAAAGGGAGTAGAGATGGCTTTGACTTCCCTCTGTGAGAGCATCAGTAGCCAGGAGTCTCCAGAAAGCAGACAGATGTTGTTGCTAGTTGACGTTACAGCCTCCTTCTAGAGGCCTGCAGGCCTGTGGAGAAGATAGGGAGAATGGCTGCGTTGCAATAATCTCTAGCTACTCACAGCTACTAATTGGTTTCTTAAGCTGGAGTCCCGCTCCAAGCAACCCAACCCTGCCCCCACAGATGGAGAACAAGCAGCTGCTTTTTGCTGAGCGAGGGGAAGCACCTTGGCATAAGATTTGCTCTGTGAATATCCTGTTGAAAACGTGCTGTCTTTGAACCAACTTGACAAAAATACCAGCAGCTAGTGGTTAAAATGGACTCTGTCAGCATTTATGTAAGGTAGAGAAGCAACCTCTAGATCTACTGTTTAGATCTCGTGCCTTTAAAAAAACATACCTCTTGATTTTTAACACTGCAAAGAAGTAAAAAGAGGGTTAGGTCTCTTCATGTGACTAGACTGGTTAGTTCTGCACTCTGAGTATGCACAAATTTGATTTAAATGCTTTTAGCTCAAGGAGAGGTTTGGCAGGTAAACTGGCAGATACTTGTTTTCAGATCATGAAGGGCTTAAATATTTTCAGGCTTAAAAATTACTGAATTAGAAAAAAGACAATTCAAATTAATCCTTTTTTATTAGCAGTGCCCTTTGTAATAAGTAAATCTGACACTTGCTTCTAATGAAGTCATCCTGATACTGCAAATAAAAAAAAAAAGTCATTATAACTGCCATTACAGATGTTTCCTAAGTTCCAGCAGAAAAAAAAAGTATTTAAAAGTCTAAATATCTTCTAAAACTACTATTATTTCAGTTTCCTGTCATAGGATGACACTACAGATCGTATTAAAATATCAGTGTTTTTAAATGTTGTTTTTCTGACTGTTGAAGCAGTTTAATTATTTGCTGAGTAAATAATAAGCAAATAATCCCATCCAGATATTTTTGAGGCAATTATTTTATGTTGACACAGTTATAATTTAAAAAGCCTGATCTAGCCCCATTAAGCCAGTATCACTTAATAGGTAACAATAATACTAAAAAAAAAATAGATTCCATACATGATATTGAAGATGTGAGGCCAGTAACGGGCAATGCTGATCACTTGGTTGTACTACTTGTCCTTATTGAAATGATGTTTTACACCTGATTAAAAATAATCTTTCCATTCTTTCCATGTCTGATGCGTTCACTCTCTTTTTGTCCTTGTGGATAAAGTCAACTTCATCTTTAAATACCAGATTTAAGCAGCAATAGTAAGACATTTCCATCCCAGTGGTTAAGTTTCTTGAAAAAAGTATGGGAGTTAAACATTATATCTCCTATCTGGTTTTATTCCGTCAGTGAAATACAAGTTAAGCTACTAGGTGGCTTTCTGACATAGATGATTTTAAAAAATAATTTAAAAATCCAGGTTTCTGCCATAAGATAGGCTATGATTCTGGCCATGATGTGGTTGCAGAAAAATCATAGAATCATAGAATGGTTTGAGTTGGAAGGGACCTTCAAAGATCATCTAGTCCAACCCCGTGCAAGGAGCAGGGTCATCTCGAACCAGATCAGGTTGTTCAGGGCCTCATCCAACCTGGCCTTGAATGTTTCCAGGGATGGGGCATCCACCACCTCTCTGGGTAACCTGTTCCAGTGCTCTACAACTCTCATTGTAAAAAAATTTTCCTAATATCCAATCTAAATCTACTTCCCTCTATTTTAAAACCATTACCCCTTGTCCTGCCACAAGAGGCCCTACTGAACAGCCTGTCCCCATCTTTCCTGTAGGCCCCCTTGAGGTACTGGAAGACCGCTATCAGGTCTCCCCAGAGCCTCCTCTTCTTCAGGCTGAACAGCCCCAACTCTCTCAGTCTGTCCTCATAGGAGAGGTGCTCCAGCCCTCTCATCATCTTCATGACCTTTCTCTGGACCTTCTCCAACTGGTTCATGTCCCTCTTATGTTGGAGTCTCCAGAACTAGACGCGTTACTCCAGGTGGGGTCTCACCAGGGAAGAGTAGAGGGGCAGAATCACCGCCCTCGACCTGCTGGCCACACTGCAACTTGAAAATAATGATAGTTCCATAGCTTTCTTTTAATAGTCCTTTTATATTAAAGAAAGGGAAGACCAAACTTACTAGAGATGCCCAATATTCCACCTGCTTCTACATTGTTTGCTGCTAACTTGGCAAACTCAGTTTGGGAAATAACCAAGTTGTAAATCTTAAAATCATAATACTTGTTACGGTTGCCAAACAAGTATGGCTTTGGCCCCATCCCTGTTAGAGTTTCCACCTCCATCTGCCCTTGTGTATAAGCCCAGCATTCTCAGAGTTGGCTCTTTTGCAATTTTTACTTACAGTGTGTATTTAGAATCATAGAATCACTTAGGTTGGAAAAGACCTTTAAGATCATCAAGTCCAACTGCAAACCTAACATTACAAAGTTCACCGCTAAACCATCTCCCTAAGCGCCACATCTACACGTCTTTTAAACACCTCCAGGGATGGTGACTCCATCACTTCCCTGGGCCGCTGTTCCAGTGCTTGACAACTATTTCAGTGAAGAAATTTTTCCTAATATCCAATCTAAACCTGCCCTAGCCCAACTTGAGGCCATTTCCTCTTGTCCTATCACTAGTTACTTGGGAGAAGAGACCAACATCCACCTTGCTACAACCTCCTTTCAGACAGCTGTAGAGCGATGAGGTCTCCCCTCAGCCTCCTTGTCTATTGACAGATTGCTAAGTAATTCCCAAAACTTGATTATGTTAGCTCCACATCCTTCACAATCCTGTTAATTTAGTGAACTACTATTTTATTCTAGTTTATTTTTCTTCAGTTTTATAAACTTGGTGAAAACCAGTTCTAATTGCAGAGGTATTACTATCTCCTAACATTTTCATCCCTGGAAGTTGCTGATGTTTCTTTGGTTGTCGGTAACTTGTGTACAACATGGAAAAAAACAATTAATTTATAAGACCTAGAGAATGTGCTCATACACTTGGAGATTCTGAAGGAAATACTGATGTAGAAGCTCGGTCTTCTAAAGTACGTGATTTACAAGCTGCCTTATTTCCAAGGCTACACCTACTATGAAGGTTGCCAGCTCCTGCAGCCTTTCCAGTACCAACCAATAACTTTTCCCTAGCAGCTGGGTCTCGTATCTTATCCTGGAACGAGTTTCACCCAATCTGGTGTGAAGAGTGTGACTCAAGCCTCTTTCCTAGACACGTGCTTCCTATCCCCTTCCATCCTTAAAAGCTTCCACAAAAGGTCATAGATAAGTGCTTTTCTTTTTTTTTCCTAGGAAAACAGACAGGATAAGTGCAAAGTTTTCTTTTCAGTCTTTGGCTACATGGTATTTTCCTGCCAGTGTCCCTCTCTTTGAAGCTTTTGGCTTTGTCCACAATCTTATTCGTTAGTCCTTTTCTGTTCTTAATTATAAAGTACAATGCTTCTTGTCATTCTTTAATGTTATTATTCAAATTAAATTATCCCACAATCCTTAGCCTTTTCTTGAGAATGTAAAACATTCTGATGAGAAAATTATCTCCTTTTGATACTTTAAAGAGAACTTTAAAGCTCTGAGGCGCTTCACACTTAACCACACTCTCTAGAATCAAAAGATAACTAATTTCACTGGAGCTTGCTTTATTACAAATCAAAGTCCTCACACTGGCAAAGATGAAGAAAATATGAGTAGATTTTTGCCCAGTACTGTGAGAGCCTAATTTGGGTGATGGAAACTTCATGAAATTCTCTTTGTGCTGTGAAAATTAAGAGCACACATGTGAATTATTACAATTACTCAGTATAACTTAATAGTTGGAAACTTAGAAAGCTGCTGCAATTCAATTGCCCTGGAGTTCTGTGGTCATACCAAGAATTTCTTCATGCCCCCATGAAGCCTACTGCAGCCCTCCTGAGCAATGGGACAAGTGTGCTAGCTGGGAGTTGGATCCACTACCATAGCTTATCCCCCAGCTATAAAGACCTCAGCTATTTTAAGCAGGAAAGAACAGAGAGCAAATGGCCGCAAAACATGTCCAGCTGTCTCCATTTCTGGAATACCAGGGTGGACAGTGTCGCTGTGGTGTGCTTTTTGTCAGCCTCAGGTAGGGCACAGCCCTTTCTTCTCTCTTTACCCTCTGCTTTCTCTTCTTCTTGACAACTTTAATGGTTTAATGGATACTTTAGAGTCTAACTATAAGCTTTAATCCTAAACTTGGCTTGGAAAGAATAAACCATAAGCCTACTGGCAACAAGCGGAGTTATTTCCAACATAATTGTTTCCACAGGATACCACCTGGTGTGTGTTTGCTTCACTTTAATAGCTTCCAGTGGTTTAATGTGTTATATTCAAATCAAACCACTGAGCCAAAGTGCATACTGCATTTAAAAAAAAATATATCCAGAATAACGCACCTCACTTTTGCTTTCTGTCCACAACTAATTGCTTTCTTACTCAAATGCTACCAGCTCACCACGGAATAAGTGCTGGTGCGCTGCTCCTGGGTCGGACTGCCCCGACACCCTCAAGTACTTCGTCGGCTGCGTGTAGAGGAACTGAATCCTCCACCTCTTTCTAGCGTCCCTGGGCTTGACTTTCTGCTTCCACTATAAACATTGTCAAAGATAGGATGAGAAGATTTGCGAAGAAAGATTTACTCATTAATGGCTACAATTTTCTACTTTTTATGTTGGTTGCCAAGTGTGCTTTTGCTTTGTGAATACAGGCCTTACGCCTTCCATATAGCCCCTTTATATCAGAGTGTCTTCAGCAGCAACCCTAAACCCAGGATCAGCAGTAATAAACATGTCTGCTTCCAGCTGCAAAAAGATCTACTTCAAAAACTGTCACAAATGGTCCTGCAAGGAAAATTAAATTATTATTGCCTCTTTCTTTATTGAATAAATGTGTTTCACATCTTAAAAGAGTTTTCCATTAACATGAGGTTTTGTACATGCCAAGAACCAGGACATAAAATTTTTAATTCCGCCTGACTAACACTTTGAGACAAAGTACTTTCCTCTGCTGTACTGGTACACTGTTATTTATTTTTCTGTGATGGGATATTATGATAATGTATATTATAAATGTTTCCTGAGGGAGATTTCGGTGACTTATGTGTGCTTATCTGGTCAAAGTACTCATCTGCAGCCAACAATCCAAACACAAAGTGATTATTTTGAAAAGCAATCACAAGTAAGTTAAGTACTTTTTAGATGTGTATTGAGAAAGAAGATAAAAATATAAATTATTTAAAGGATTTTAACCACAAATCAGTGAGGAGGCTTGGCATTAAACTTCTGGTCTTTGCATCTCAGATGTAGACAAAGTGAAAAGTCATAGCTATGAAGTCCTAAATTCTCTAGACTTTGATTTATTTTATGTGCTGTTAACTGGATATGGGAGTTGTCCCTACCAAGTGTAGTTGCAAAGGATTTAAAAACAAATGAAGTAAATCATCACAGAACTCTAGTGAAGTAACACTATTGTGTAGTTCTTTCCACTTCTCTTTCTTTCCTTTTCACCTTCCTTCTGGACTGGAGTATCTAAGAAAAAGTTTATAGTAAAGAAAGAGTATTTAGTAAAAATAAAATATATAGAATTTAGAAATTTCCTCTCCAATGCCCTTCATACTGACTAGAAAGGGACAGAGCAGACTCCTCACACCCACGGTGCACTCGTTTGGGGCTTCATTGAGCATCACAAGAGGTCGGTTTTATGAATGGCTTCAATACGGGCACTGAAAGTCACAAGCATCTAAAACTGAAGTTGCCGAAAAGATTTTAAAATTATTGGGGCTATTTTGATTTAATGACAATTTGACCAGATGTAATCGTCAAGGTTGTAGATTTTGTAATCGTGGTCAGAAGTGATATTTTAGCTTATTTTAACTTATTGTTCCCATTTTCCCATTAGCCAGCCAGATCCGTTTAAAAATGGAGCCTAGCTACGCTGTGTTTTTAAAGCTTTGGAATAGTTTTGACTTGTGCAGTAAAACTGCAGTAAGGAACAGGAGAGGATCCAGAGGTTTCCCCATGTGTCTGTCTGCCTGAGCCACCAGAGGGGACTCATTCCTCATCTATGCCATTGACTGCAGCAAGGATCTGGGGAAAAAACCACCTGTTCTTGAACCAGGGCTAGAAAGCCACAAAGTTTAGCAGAGAGCTTTTGTTCATTTACGTCAAAAGAGCTTTTTGTGTAAAATCTTGTAGATCTGCAACGCTTTTTCCAGCCTGCCCATAAGTACATCAGCCACCCAACGCACTGTGCAGCAAGGTACAAGTCTCGCCGAAGAGGGACAGACGCGCTTTCAGCCGGGTAATCGTATATGTCAATAGGGTACAGGCAGTGCTGCCTCGCGCCTGCTTCAGTCTGACCTTTGACTTTTGCTGAATCTATTGGGCTGACAGAAGACTCAGCGGAGAGCCTGGCTTAGCTTCTCGCTAGTTAGACTCACTCCACATCAGTGGTCACGGCTTTGCGGTTGAAAGGAACCTTTTTTTTGTCTGTACATGGACGAGGTAGCTCTTCTTTAGGGGCTGCTTCATCACTCCTTAGTGGCTCTCTCATTACTCCTTTTCTTTTTCCAGCCACTACAGCCTTCCGAATTAATTTCGATTTCATTACGTATTTTACTATTTTTAAGCAAAATTTGGCCATTTTGAAACAGAACTGTATTATTGCTATGATTACAAAGGGTCTGTATGTTTTATAGCATCCTGTTAAACAACAGCAAAACCCCATGTGCGATGTATGTACTCTGGAGATCTGTCAGGAAAGTTGTATAATTTTGAATTCCCACTTAAAGGCCAAATGTTTGAAGTTTCTTTCAGCCTTGCACTCTGTTAGGCTGGTGAGACTCTTCTTGTGGTCTGTAGAAAGAGAATTCTCTAGCCATATTAAATTTTCAAAGTTTTATCTTCTTTTGTGAATTATTACATATATTAACTCATTAGTTGGCACTTTTAGGCACCTTTAGTTGAAAACCAATTTCTTAATCTTTTGCAACTTTACCTTTATAATGTGTAAAATATTACCCTGGTGTGACATTTTATTTTTTGTAAAAAATACAATTTAGGATCTAAGAGGAACCTGCAGACATACATACAAATAAGAAAGTAACTCATGAGAAGCCAATTTGATTAAGTTTTGTAATTCATTCTTCCATAAATTCAGTAAGTTTCCATATTTTGTCATATTCAGAAAAAAAAATGTAATTGTGTTTCCTGTCAGTTAGATGGTGTTTGTGCTCTCTTGTATGAGATATTAGACTTCAAAAAAAAATCCGTTTCTGCAGCTGGAACTAGCAATGTTGCTGGGTTTGTGCAATAAAAACTGACCCAGTTTAGTCCACAGAACCAATATAGCAGATACAGTAAAAATATGTTATTCTTTGTGTATTGCACTAGCAGACAGAAGTAAGGGGGGGTATCCCATATGAAAAGTTCTTTAAGAGTTTTTGGTTTAGGTTTTCAAACCTGAGTTCCTAACCTATCTCCAGTTGTGACAGGTAGATTCTGTGTTCTTATAAAAATACCTCACTCAAAATTTGACAGCTTTTGTTATTAACTTCCTCATGGTCGGTGTCTGCCTGCATCCACGCCTGCGCACTGCACTGCCACAAGTGTCAGTGACTGGGCTCCATGCTCTTGGGCAAATTGTGCGGCCCAGCTTTCTCCAGCAGAGACTGCAGGGAAGAGCACAGCAGAAGGTCACAGAGAGTGGGAGGGTGACATGGGACTGATCTGTTGTAATTTTATGGATTTTTAAGGTTGTTTTCACTAAGAAGTATAACTGTGATAGATCCAACTTTGAAGATGGTAGCTGAGATAGTGCAGGACACCAGTGGTTCCAGTCAATAACATGTCAGACGGTTGCATTCAGCTCCCATCCTTACCTCCAATTGGAAATTTATCATCTAATTACTCTCCTCCAGAGTGCTAGCATGTTCTTAAAGCATGGTGAGCTTTGTAAGAGATTAATTCTGAAAATTTGGGAGAGTTATTGACTATCATATCAATAAAAGAGTAAATTTCTTGATCACCATATCAATAAAAAAGTGGACTTGGTTTTCATCATTTGTGGATTTTTCTCTTCTTTATTATGTATAGGAAGCTCTGTGAGTGTTTAAAATTACATCTTAACAAACGTTACGTCTAATGAGTTACATAAACTTGTCCTTTACGTGCTTCTGGTAGTCATAATGCTGCTTCTCCTCACTTCCCGTTTCACACAGTTTTCTGTTTCATTTTTCACTTATGGCTTGAGCTGTGTTGTCTGGGGAAAATGTAACAACAAAGGCAGAAATTATTTTCCTTCATAAAATTTATTGTGGTGATAACTGATAGTTCTGCAGTAGGATTAATTAAGATTGAAGAGAATTTGACAAAATAACCAAATATTCCCTGAAGACATGTGACTGAGGATGACTGTGCTGAATTTTTGTTCCTCTTTCCCTAAAACAAAGTCTTATTCCATCAAATACTAAGCCAAAAAAGTAACTATGTTTGGACTTTTTTTTTTCATTTTATTCACCCCTGGAGTCAGTGAACTTCTTTGTTCGTCATCAGAACTAGAAATGTCATATACTTTTTGTGGTAAGTAAAAAAAGCTTAATCTTTTCTTACTGGTGTTTACACAATGATTACTGTAGTCTGAGGAAATGTGAACTTTCAAATTTGTTTCTTGGATGAATACAGAAAAATAAAACGAAGTTCAGCTGGAGTGTATTTCTGTTACTAATTACCCTGTTATAAGAATTATACTGCATGGGCATAAATATTACCATGATGCTGGTTGCAGGAGCTACGAGATGTTTACTCTCAAGTAAAGCAGACATGGTTTGATTCAGGAAATATTAGAAGATGAGGGATTTAAACTTGTTTTGCAAGTACTTTATTGTGTAAATTATCCACATTGATTTAACCAATATATTACAACGAAAAGCTTTAAGTATATGGGGAAAAAGGGAGAATGTGCTATTCTGCCAGGCTGGAGGACAACAGAAGCACATCCCTTCTTGCCATGTCTGTGTCGCAGGTCACTGGATCTATGTAGTTCACTGAACTTTTTGGTCCATCCTTGGCAGCTCCCTGATGTCCATGTTGAACAGGCTCAGTGTGCCCATGAGGACTCAGGGGCCAGAATGTGGACTTTTGAGGAGATAGTTGGCAAGGAAAGGCCCACGTCTTTTGGAAATCTGTGTGCATTACTAGCGTGTATCACATGTAAAACAGGTATATAAACAGGCAAGGGAGGGGATGCTTGTTTTGAGTACTTTGCTTTACATTAATACTCATGTTAAAAATTTGACAAGGGTAAAAGTGGCAATACTTAAGCTTGCAAACCAAACCTTTGAGACTGCGGTGAGTTTTGCTTGCCCTTTTTCCTGTTGTAATTTCCTGTGCGGCGTCGTGTCTGAGATGAGAAGCTGATTGCTGGTTGCAAGCAGCCAGATGGTTCCCCTTTGCATGCCTCTTGATTTAATCCCTGAACCACAAGACAGAACCCCTCTCTGTGGATCACCCTACCATCCTGTTTGCTCCCACTGGCACTCAACTGGGTTGGCACGGGGAGCACCCCTTCCCCACCCTGCCTTCAGGCCCGCGGCAAGCCGGGTGGTTCGTCAGCCCCAGCACACTGGTCAGGGCACAAGCAAGCTAAATTGAACAGACTTCTTTCCAAAAATAAAAATAAAAATTAAAAATAAAAATAATAATAAAAAATACTGACTGGAAGTCCTTCCAAAGGCTGTCAGGGAATGACTTCTTTAAAATATCAGCTAATGGTGTCTAAATTTCTTTAGATACAGGCTGAATGGGCTTTATCACACTGCGTCTGACACTGCATTGTGCAGTGCTAGGTGGGTCACTCACAAAGCAAATCTGCCCAAAGGCTCATTTACATTATCCTGGAAAATATGCTGGTACATTTAAAACACATTTAGCTGCTGTCAGCAAGTTTATATAGATTCCATAGTTAGCATAAGCAGGGATATTTCCGGCAGAGGACCATGCTGGCTTAATGCTAATAAAAAGTTTGTGTAACTTCAAAGGAGCAATAAAGGACCTTTCACCTCTGACTGTTTGTGTGCAAAATATCATCAACCCAACCACTGACTTTCCTAGTACTTAATCTCAAAGACATACTACATTATTTTTGTCTTCTAAGCATATAAATAACCAGAAATATAATTTAAAGTAAATATTTAAAGTTTACTCTGGATTTTTATATCAGACAATTTCATAGTATATACCTTATATTGAATAAAATGTGAAATGTGTTTCTGTTTATTATAGGCACATATATATGCATATTTTTATTGTTTTCCTGGAGAAGCCTATTCACACTCATTATATGAAATACTTTTTTATTCTGTAGATTCTACAGCTCACGCTTTCATGTTTAATCTGACACCTTGCGGTATCGTGAACAAATCCATCTGGAGTGCCACTCTTACCTGGATTCCAAGTGAGTCCCTCTTGACTAGACAATTATATTCTACCAGTGAAAAAAAACGAATACAAGCAAAAAGCTAACACTTAATGCTAAATATCAAATTATTTAGGAGATTGGTTGCTGTGGTTAAGAATGGAATAGATAAACTACAGTGATGGACAGAAATGATGATTTGTGGAAATAGGGGTGTTTGAGTTTTACTTGTTTGAGCAGTTACCAGAGCTCTGCACACTAACTGGCACTGTACATGCAAACCTGAGATAGTTCAGGTACATGTGCATTTGTCTGGAAGAAGCAGACAAGCTTTTGCAGCACACTGAAAGATAAAGATAACTTTCTTATGGCATTCAGGACAGTTTGGTTGCAACACCTGCTTAAAACTCAGATGTGGGATTTCTCAGAGTTGTCATCTGAGTATTTATTTGGGTTAGCTGTGGAGCTGAGGGAACTCTATTTTCTTTGCAGAAGTTGTTAAAACAGATTTTGTTCCCTCAAATTTTTTTTTGTTGCAGAAGTTGTTAAAACAGATTTTGAAATTGTTCCCTCAAAATTTTTTTTTAAATAATGCATTTTGTTAAAAATTCTGGTTTTCTGGAAACAACAAAGTTTTCAAGGTATGTATTTTTGTTAGTTTGGGGGGAATCTTTAAAAAAATAATATTTCAGAGAAAAATAGTTTTTATTTAAATAGCGTATCTGCATACATTTTTAACCTCCCCACCAGCTACCTTTTTCTCACCTGCAATGTCTAAACTAGGAAGTGACATCATCTTTTTGAAGATCGTCGTCACAATCTGGTATGATGGTGCCAAAGCGTTACACTGGAAAGAAATCCTTTGCAGCGGAACCGACGATGAATATTCAGTGTGTGGAAAACTGAAAGGAGGTCTGTGTGGAAATTATACGGTGCCTTTCCCTTGCCTGGCAGGTTCACTCCTCAGCAGGCCCATATCCTGCCAGCTCTTTTTCACCACTACGCAGATTTCTGAAAATACTGATTGATCAATCCATGCAGATGGATTTTTCTCTCCACAACCTAAACCGATTCTCCTTGCTTGGCAGGCAGCAGACTTCAGAACAGGCAGTTCTCCAGTGCCAGGACTCCACTAAAATAGAGAATTTCCAAATTCTATGTTTTAACATCCTCATACTGCAGTTTCCATCTGTATAAATTAGGATTACTAATATCCTTCATCTCATTATGACACTTTTATTGTTAACACCTCTAAAATGACATGGAAAGACTACATTTGACTGGCCTGCACACAAAACTTGAGAGGCATTACTAATATCCAGAACACAGTTTACTTACATAAGTGTCTGGCTGGGTTTTTAAAGAAATTCTCTACACCCATGTATAATGCTTTTTTTTTTACTAGAGAAGAGTCAATCCTGTTGTAGGGGCTAACCAATATTAACAGACTCAGAATCAGAGAATTCAGGCAGGATGTCAGACTAAAAGCCAAAAAGACCAGGAGGGACATCAAAATATGCAATCCATGTTTTCCTTGCTTTAAAAATGAATATCGGGTCTCTTCAGTTATCATTCTACTGAACTACTATTACAAGTTAAATTACTGGAGTTAGCACAGCAGGATGTGTCTGTAGGAGATATTGCAGGAGCATTGTAGCTAATTTCTATTTTCTAACATGTGGTTTGGACAAATCGACAGAGCTCTGGGAGAACAAACAGGTGAGGGCTTTATCACTGGAAAAGCAAATGGCCTTGGCGGTGCTGCTGAGAGATATGCCATATTGCTTTGAAGTTATTTGGGAAGTTTGATTGATGGCTTTATGATTAAGTAACCCTTTATATTATAATTATCTCTATTTTACAGAAACAACGACAACAGAATTTGACATTAAAGGTGCAAGAACAAAGTTTCCAAAGGTACTTTTCAGCATTTTATATAAAGAAATAACAATAGTAAAATGACATGCTTACACGTATGTATTTTCTGGAAAGATACGTTCACTGAAACTGTAGAAAACAGCAAAAGGAAATGTCTGAAAACTTTCTCATGCTTGAAGTGATGACTCCAGAGTGGTAGTATCTCTGAAATGCTAGATGTCCTCAGGTTGTTATTCCTCTATTATTCCTCCTTTATTTTATAAAAGAAAAGACCAAAAGTATTAGTTAATGTCCCCTTAATAACTACATTTTGTCTGATAAATCATTGTATTTCCTTTTACCGGTTTGAGTAAATCCATCCATATCTTTCTGCCTGTTTTTTCTTTATATTCTCTTCACATCCTGGTCTGTTCCTCCCTGAAACCTTTTTCAAAGATTTTGACAAGGGACAACAATACCCAGAAGTAAAAGCAATGTAGCACTGGTCCTCAGGTTAGCCCACTCTCATCCAACACCTGCCTCTTCAGCCACGCGGGCCTTCCCAAGACCCTAACATTAGCCTTACTGTCCCTATTAGTCTCCACAAATGTCACTAAGGACCTTCTATTGGCACAAAATCTCCAGCCTCCCCTTAACTCAACGCTCACAGGCCCCTAACAATGTTGAACTCCATCCCAGCATCTTTTCCAGCCCCAGAGCTGGTAGTAGACAAGAATGTCCTCTGCCGTAAGCAGTCCTCCTGTAGATGAGGTGCTTATGGCAGACCGGCCGCTTCCCAATGAGATTCTGCCAGACCAGGACCCAACCTTAATTGTAGCCTTTAAAGTAAACCGAAAACTCTTCCAAACCTCACAGTCTTTAGATTAGAGCCCTTCAGCTCCCAGGTTCTCATCCCCAGTTTGCTATAGCAGACAAGGAAGGTGACAGCTGTCAAAGAAGATAAGGTAAGACCTGGCTTCTGTAAGGGCCACCAAGCTGTCGTTTGTCCTGGTACCTACAGAAGTCTGTCTGTGTGAGGATGTGAAGATGGGTACCTAGACAACAGCTGTCTAGGACTGTCCAGTGCAACAAATTCTGTTACAAGACTGGTCAGAAGCTGTGTGGTACATAGCCTGGAGGATTTCCCTAGGACTGACTGTAAAATACAGAGGCTGTTGTTGCAGCTACTTATGGTCTGCATATGGATATTTGGTCAAAAATGCGGCAGAAATCAGAATCTGAAAATGTCGATAGGACCGAATCCTTGCTAGATGTAAGTTATAAGGGCTAATAAGGTTGCTGCCTCACAGTGAGGACCTGAAAAAAAAGCCTGTTGCTGTAGAATACAGCCTGATGTATCAACTGAGTTAATTCCCATTTGTGGAGTCAGAAACATTACTCAAGAAAATGGGTCTGGAAAGGGGAGCAGGCGCCCTCAGGAGCACAGGACTCATTGGTTTGAGAGAGGAGCCTGACAAGTGCAAGCCGGACCACAGCCTACTACTGCTTGAGAGGAAAGTTAAGCAATATTTTTTTATGTATACATATATCTGAATGTACCAATGATAACAATCCCTGATGGGAAACTTTCTTTTTACATTTTAACAGATATAACCAGAACCATTCCAAGTAGCTACTTGGACAAAAACGTGCAACATTATGCATTAATTTTCTTTATTTTCTTCCTTGTTTTTAGGGCAATTATAACATTATTTTACAAGCATTCTCTGATGATTCCGAGAATAATATGGTCATGTGCTTGAATTTCACCATGACAGTGAAACAAGACGCTTTCTGAATGTGACAAACATTTCAAATAATTCCAGAGCATGGAGCTGCCAAATAATAAACACACTAATTTTTCTGAGGTAGAATACATCATGTACTGTCTAGAAAGCTACATGATGGATAGTCTTATCCATTTATAGAACTGCTGTAATCAGATGCCCAGCCAATGTGCACAAAAACTCTGGGAATCGGGCATCCTGATTAATCCATAGAGTAACCCTGACTGGAAGCCAGGCTGAGGACTGCATTTTGGTCCTGCGCCCTGGGTTATGAAAAAGGCGAGTCCTTCAGACTGCACTAAACTAATACAAGAAATTTTGAAGTTTTGAACTGGGAGAATCAGAAGTTCACCACTACTCAATGTAAAATATAACAGCAACTGAATCTGGGAACCCTGTTGTTTTTCTTTTTTTTTTTTTTAAACAATAAAACTCATTTGTACAATCAATTTGAGAAATGGTTTTTATTCTTCTGTTATTTTCTGATTATCTTAGAGGTTTCCTAATGTTCTGCTTCTTTGGCACTGGACTGAACCAGAGGAGTAACAATTTGTTATGTGGTTCTGGCTGATGTGAATAAAATCCGAAGTGGAACGTGTTTCCAGTTACACTGAACTGTTATGGCTGAATTTAGCCCTCCAGAGCTGTAACCACAACCCCGCAGTGTGTTTTCATCCCTTGCTTAGAGTTTGAGGGGCAAAGACTACACAAGCTGTCTTCTTCAGGGAGAGGAGGACAGTCATTGCCCAACAGGTTGATCTTTTTCTGAATTACCAAAAAAAAGCTCCTGCTGTGGCTTCTGCCTCTTGGGCAGCCTGACGTTCAGTACCCACCTTCCCTCTCTGCTGTGCTTCCACACTCGAGACCTCTGGTAAGATTTTGATGGGATATAAGGTCTGGTCCTAGGAAGAGTGCTGGCATCCTTTCAGCCTCCATGGTGCTTTGTTGCCACTCTATGGTGGAAGACAGCTGACTGGCGCAGTGTACAAATGCCTCCTGCCTTCAGACAGATACCCTCCTTATGATGTTAGGATGCCGTGTCATCTTTTCGGCTTCAACCGTTGCTTAGTGAGTTCAGACACTTTTCTCTAATGAACCCACCAACGTGAAAGGTGCGTGTTGCGCTGGCTGCTGGGTCATGCTGTGTCTAGCAGATTGCTTCCAAATGCCTGGAAAAAATGAAAAACCAGAACAAACGAGCCTTCTTTCAGGCTGCTAAATACAAAGTATGAATATTAGCAGAAGTGAAGATTTTAATTTCACTTTACACACAAAGAGATTTTCAAACTGAGTATCAGGAAAAAAAAAAAACCAAAACCCCACACCCAAGTATGTAGATACTCCATTTAAAAATTGGTTTCAATACAGCTAATTTGGCAATATAAAGCAAAATCATCAAGAGTCAATAAAAATGAAAGAAGTAGACTGCATTACGGTGGAGATAAGAAGCCGCAATAACATCCAAGTGGCAACGGTGAAGCATCTGTGCTTGCGCTCAGTCCACAGACCATCCCAGGAGCAGTCCACCACTGAGTACCACAGCGGCTCTGCTTACATTCGAAACAAGTTACTAGAGTTGCAATCAGCTTCTTCTTAATCTTAAATATCAATCCAAAAGCAGCCAGAGAGCCCGATAACCGGTTCCTGCTTTTCTTCTTCTATTTCCCTCATTTCAGATAGTATCACTGGTCTAGGGAGCAGTCTTACTGTATGACGTCCCTGCGTACCCATTTCGTGTCCAGCAACCACCAGGTGAAGCCTCAAAACAGCTTTTAGTGAGCAAGCGTTCTGAGATGTTTGCTGCCCTGAATTATTCAGGGTGTTAGAAAAAATGGTTTGTTTATCCAGCAGTAAGTACCACAGGTAGGAGATACTAATGGCTCATGGGAATGAAGGACATTCACATGCTCCATTTTCCATAAGCACACATTTTAATGTCTTGTAGATGTTACAGAAAATTTACAGGATATGTAAAGGTAGAAATAGAATTTCTGTATCTAAATAGGGACATTTACAGATAAACATATGTATTCAGTTGCTTGCATTGCAGACTTTTATAGCATAGATCTTCAGCTGGAGGGTTATGATTACACATGCCAGCAGATAGGATTGCGAGGCAGAACGCAGGAGCCACAACTTTATAAAGCAAAGACCTTTCAAAGGCCTCAAGCTCTCCTGCGCATGACTGAAAGTCTCCGCTTCTTGCAGCGCTGGTGGCTGCCGCCCTATGCGTTTGCCTATGAACAAGAGGTTTTTTCAAGGTGTAAGATCAGGCAAATATCTTACCCTTAAATCACTGCAGTACTGTCTTGTTCCTGGGAAAGAGCTGTTACAAGGCTTTCCTTTCTTCTGCTGTTGTCCAGAGTTGACAACAGTTATCATCTAACTTTTTTCCTTCCCAAACTTTCCTGAGCTCAGGGCTCTACAGCAAAGAAGAGTCTACTTAGGATGAGGTGAATTACTTGGACTTGGTAAAGACTGATCTGAGTTTTTCCCTTTTCTTCAATTTTTTTTTTTTGGTCAGTAAAGTTTGATCCATTTTTTACTTCTCCATTTCCTGGCTCTGTCCAGAGTTTGAATGGTGTCACTGCTATGAAGTAAACCATTCGCTGGGTCTTTCTTGCTTAGAATATTCAGGGAGACCTACAGGTCCCGAGATACTTGTATTTTGCCAGGAGCTCCAGGGAGCTGTGCAAAGTCCCCTCTCCTGCAAAATAAATCAATGAAAGGCCTCTTGTGCAGCATACTTTTCTGAAACTAATGTCTAAAGCCTTCACAAATATTGCTTTTTCTCTCCCTCATTACTGTTGTTTTTGAGCGGCTGTCAGGATCTGCTGCAGATGGGAAAATAGCTTTTCTTCACCCCCTCACCCTCTGTTGCCAAATATGTAATTATCAGAAGAAGCAGTTCCTGTAAAATGTGTTTTTCAATAAAAGCGCACACTTTTTGAGCTCTGTTATTAGAGTTTCATTTGATAGAAAGAGTAAAGCGTGTGTAATTTCAAATGAGAGGAGTTCTGCTGACCCCAATAAGATACACATTTGCTGGCTGAAATTGTAGCATCATTTGAGATAGACACACAAAGAAAATTCCACATAATTCAGGTATTATGAGAGCACATCTTGTTTCTAGGGAGGTACTGGAAGGTATAAGCAATCAGTCAGTCACCAGTTAGCTTCGCTGGTAAAAAGCATGCATACTCCTACTGAACAAATAAACTACACGGTGCCTGCAGCAAGGAGTTGGGAACTAGTGATGCAGGAGATGCGTCCTGGTCTGCGTTACAGGTATCACAAGAGAAACATCGCAGCATGAATCCCTTTTGCACAATTTTTTTTTTCTCAGCAGAAAATGCTAAATGATTGCCTTTGAAGTGCCAGCATAGCACACTATGCAGAATAATTTCAGCTGCTTCATTCTGCCTGGGTGTTCCTGCCAGCACAGTGAGTTCAGGGGCAGCAGATGGGGATAGTGACATTTCCACTGGGAAGAGATGAGGAGGGAGGGAAGGGAGTGCAGCTCATGCCTGCAGAGCTCAGAGAAGAGAGGACAGGAAAGGAAATTTGGAAACTCTCCTTGCTGGCGTTAGAAATTCTGGAATTTGAAAATCCTGGAAAATAGTCACTGTGCACGCATACTTGTCTTGTGGATCCCAGGCACAGGGGCCTTGCTGCATGGCTGCTGTAGATGGGTATGTCCAGAACCTCTTTTCTTCAGCGTGCGTTTAACTACTGGCAAAGAGAGACCTTACATATATGTATATAAAAATATATATTTTATATATACACATATATGTATTTGGCCAGATAATTTATAACAGCTTCTCAAAGTTTCTGACTGAAAAAAAAAAGTCTGAACCCCCCACCTTTTTTTTTCCTTGGGCTTTAGCTTAAACAGCTGCCTTAGGTGTTGTGGTTTTGAATTTAAGTTTCTTACTAACATAATATCTTATTAACATAACTAAGAAAGCAAAACTTTTAACAGTAAACTTGGCTCTTTGCTCACAGGAGGGAACGGTCACTCATTTTGAGTATTAAGGTCCCCGTCTGCCCATTTTCCTGCCCTCCACAAAACCTTCAAATACCACAGAGTAGATGATAACTTTTTTCTTAAATTGTAACTTCTGCTAACTGGGCACATCCAATGTGGTTTTTTTTTGTTCTCCAAAAGGTTTGGCATCTCTCCTGAAAAAGTACCTCCATACTGACTATGAGTTTGAATTAATTCTTATATACATTCTGTTCAGCCAGATTCGATTTAGACTTTTCACTGTATTACCCATATTTTTTTTGTATTTTTAATATAGTAGTGTAGTTTAACAATTTCAGTAATGCAAATTAAAAAAAAAAACAACCCTACAATAAGTAAGGATAAATACAGAAAAGCAAAGTTTTAGCATCAGTCTTCTGCAAGCAATATGAGATGCATAAAGGAGGAAATAATAAAACAAAACATAGTGCGTACAAGAGTGAGCTGTTGTTCACTGTGACCCTAAATTAATTTGACCCTGTTTTAGAATGACTTGACTTTATTTCACATCTGAATATCAGCCAAGCAGACTGGTAGTTATCTTCTGTAGTCACATGTAGCACTGAAGCAATCTGCCCTATGTCAGTGGATGTTGCACGTAGTGGAATTCTCCTTGTATCTTTAAAGCATTAAAGACGCTTTAATAGCATCGATATAACATAGATAGAACAATGAAAGTCATTACTGAAAGTTTCACATATGACTGCCAGAAAAAAACCCAGACTGCCAGCAGCAATATGCCTTTCTGATTTCCCAAAGTATGTTCCAGTGACTCTGCTAGACACACAGTTTCTCTAACCTGTAAAAGTTTTGGTGATTTTAATATTCTAATTATGGAGGAAAGGGGTTCCTAAAAAAAATCTAAAGTAATTGCTTACCTAGGACAATCCAAAATATTAAAATAAAGAAAAAGTATTCTCAGATGAGTAACAAGGAAAAAAAAAGAGAAGTGGTTGTGTGAAATAAATAATTTTGATAACTTCAGAATGTTGTGCATTTATTTTGACCAAATAATTTGAAAATAGCAGACTTCAACTCAAATTTTAGATACTTTAGCAAATAAGAAATATTTTTCTACTTTTTGTTTTACCTTGTTCAAGGAAACACCGTTGTCCTACAAAACCATTATGATTCTGCTGATAAGCCAGGAGTCAAGCTGTGATAGTCATACTCATATTAGTTTCTTTTTTTTTTTAAAAAAAGCAAATTCTATAACAAATAAATGGACCAATACGTCTCCTCCTTATGCATCTTTAGAAATATATGGCTAGGGTAACCAAAATTTAGAATAGCATATCATAGAATGAAATACTTCTGTCGGAAGAGACCTACAACAATCACATAGTCCAACTGCCTGACCACCTCAGGGCTGACCAAAAGTTAAAGCATATTTTATGAACGTTCTGGACCTGACTTGCCAGCTTGTGATAATACCTTACTAGAGGTGTTGAGTGTCTCCAAATATTACTCTTTATGTTGCTGGACATACTCAGCAACATATATTTTCATGTATGCCAGTTCTAGCACAGTCATAATGCAAATGATTTTATCTAAGTGCAGATAAGAAGTCTGTGATAAAATAAACAAACTATATTTCCTTGCAGGCTGGTATTCGTTCTACTGCAAGTGGTTTATACAAAAGTTACTTGGTTGATGATGCCAAGCCTGGATTTCTGTGAGTGGACTAGGAGAACGACAGGAGGGAATGCCTTCTTCTGGCCTCACCAGAGGGGTAGCACTCTGCAAAGTCCAGAGTCACTGTCCCTGCTGTGCTGGGAGTGGAGACACGGCTACTCCCTGTTTCACTGCTGCTCCATCAATAGGTACAGCCAATCCTTGTGATGTTCAACTTCTTCACTTAAAAATCATAGTGTCCTGGGGAGAAAATATGGCATAAAATGGTGAATATCATTTCAATTTTGAAAATATGAATAAAATAAGGTAAACAGTTACATAAAATACACAAACAAATGCAAGATGTTTGAAATATTTATAGAAAAATCATTGCAATATCAGTGAGTCAGGCATTAATATTAGCTTTACTTGAAAGAGGAGACTTTGTCCAAACATCTGTCAATACAACAAGGATGACTAAGACACCATAATTCACCATAAGCTCAAGGTATTCAGCAATTACAACTATCTGTTTTTTTAGTGCTTTGATTGCAGTGGTGCCTTCTGTAAGTAGCTTGCAATCAGGACTGTTGCTTCCCTGCTGTGTACTGTATAAATATTTATGAAATTAGTAAAATAATACTTTAAGAGTTCTTTGAAATGTAAATCACAGCCAAATCCAAAGCACCTACTAAACATCTAGTCCCAAGAGAGTGACCCAGAATCCCTTAATGCTGCAGCGAGATTGTTTAACATCTCCAAAAAGACCAGAAATCCTAGGCAATAAGGGGACTGGTTCGGCATAGTGCAAGATAGCTTTCTGCTGAGGATGGCAGACAAGCTGAATGAATTCTTATTTTCTAACGCCATTTCCACTGTAATTCATATTTCAAAGCACTAGGAGCCTGAAAAGCATACAGCATGACACAATAAAGTATATACCAGAATTTAAGCATGAGAATTTTGCTGGAGGCAGGCAAACTAAACTACCTTATTTTCTACCACAATCAAGTACATGGCTATGTTATAAAAAATATCCTAACACAAGAAGAACAATGGTGCAATCGCTAGACCAAATCACTGACACTCTCAGTAATTACTTTCTCTATTTTTAGGTTCTATCTGAAGGTTGAGAAACTAAGAAAAATGCAATCTGTTTTGAGATGTGTTGCCCTAGTCTTCACTGTAGTCAGGAGGAAAACTTTTGATCTGCTGTCTCTTGGTGGGACTGGATGGTTTTCCAGTTTCCCAGAGGTCATTCACAGGAATCACGGTAGACTTGTGGACCTGAAGAACAGCAGTGTCACTCTTCAGAGAGCTGGGATGGCTACTGCCAGCCAACACCCAGCATCTTCTCTGCAGGGTTTTGTGCCTTCACTATGGTATGGGTCTGAAGCAGTCTGATCTTATAAATTAATCTGATTTCCCTAAAATCACCATGGTAAGTGTCTTATCATGTGCACAGTAACGTAGAGAGAATCTAGCAGTTGCATGGTCACCTCAGCTTTCTACGCATGCTAAGTTTCTCTACCAAGAAGAAATAAACATCAAAAACTGAAGCTGACTCTCATCTTGCTGGGTTTCCAAATTTTCCAAGTTCTCGATCTTAAATCTCCTACATGAAGGTGTGAGCATTCTCATTTCCCTCCTTCCCCTTACAACTGTGAAGCAATTTGCACACTTGGAGTTGAAGTGAAGGTTTGAGTGAGGGTTTTGCCCTGTTACTGTGGGTGTGTTTTAGTCACTACAAAAGAGCAAGTTTTTTTACAGAAGCCAGGAACCGCTACTCTATAAATGCACATGTGCTAAATTACAAAACTTATCATATCCTACAGCGTACATTTTTTGAATTGTCAAGAGAGCATTATTCCCTTCAGGAGAGCCTGATGTGCGTGAAAGCAAACTGCACAATGCTGCCTGCATGTTTTATATTGTTTTTACTCTGTTCACTGGAAAAAAAAATAAATGTAATATTTGACTATTTAAACAGGTAAGACAAATACTAAAATGTTCAAGAAGGAAATAGAATATCCTCTGTTTAGGCTTTCAATTCTTAATAACTCTTCGAAAGTTGGTATCACGTGTGGAATAAAACGAGGAGGCTGGCTGGAAGTTAGTGCCTCACTTTGTAAAATCAACAACTTCTCTTTGAATTACAGTGCTAGGAGAGCTTATCCTTGCTGATGATTGACAGGCTATTATCTTGCTGAATAAAAAATGAGCAATCAAATTTGAAAGGAAGCTCTCTCTGTACTTGGAACCAAATTCTACACATCTTTAAGCGTGACACAAACTTGCTTAAGTCTATGTAGCCATTTTTTAGAAGGATTTTTACAGCTTGGCCCTTAATAAGTGCCTATACATAATATGCACTTGTCACTATGCTCCTGAATGACTCAAAAGACTCATAACGTGACAGAAAACCTTTCACCTGTAGACTGTCAGTTTGAATCTATCAAGCAACTGAAAGTCACTGCTGCAAGAAATTTTATTCAAAAATTCCGAGCAGTACTGGAAGAATATTAAGGCTGCATGTATAGTTATGTACTCAAATCAGGAAGGGTTGTCACTCATTTTTAATGTGCCCCTTTCTGCTACAGCCTTACCATTCAGTCTTTAATAATTTAAGCACATAGCACCTTTTGAGCAATGCGGTACGGATATTTTCCCCAAACCTGCAGAAAACTTTGCTTTGATGAATGGAAATCTTTATTCAGTTTCTGAGCACTCCATAATCTTATCGTGGTCTGAGTGAAGGAACACAAAAATAAGCACGCATTTGAGTGGCACTGCACATCACAGTCACTGTCATTATCAAAGTTTGGCTGTCTTGAAAGTGTCTTTCCTGAAAATTAGTTGAGTTAAAATACCAAAGCTGAAAGGAGAAATACATGTTTAATCCCTTATATAATCAGGAACATTAGTGATTGCTAGTTATAGATTAAATAGTTTTTGCCTCCTGGGATACTGTTTGCTGTCATAAAATTAAATGCAAGAGACCTAAACGCTCCTTTAGTCTTCTCACAGGAAAATCTGACTCCCTTCAGCTTTACACATGAACAAAAATGTCTCCTAAAGACAAATTTTATTGCTTTATTTTTTCCAGGAAACTCCTCCTTTGAAAGTCTCCTGTTTCCTGCAGATCTCTCCACACATTAGCAGATTTCCCTACCTCCTCTTATTACAAGACCTACTGCCTCAAAATCTCCCACAGCACAGAGGGGCTTTTAGAATCACAGAATAGTTTAGGTTGGAAGGGACCTTTAAAGGTCATCTAGTCCAACCCCCCTGCAAGGAGCAGGAACATCTCCAACCAGATCAGGTTGCTCAGAGCCCTGTCCAACCTGGCCTTGAATGTTTCCAGGGATGGGGCATCCACCACCTCGCTGGGCAACCTGTTCCCATGTTTCACCACCCTCATTGTAAAAAGTTATGTCCAGTCAGAATCTGCCTCCCTCTATTTTAAAACCATTACCCCTTGTCCTATCACAACAGGCCCTGCTAAAGAGTTTCTCCGCATCTTTCCTATAGCCACCTTTAGGTACTGGAAGGGAGCTATAAGGTCTCCCCGGAGCCTTCTCTTCGCCAGGTTGAACAGCCCTAGCTCTCTCAGCCTGTCCTCATAGGAGAGGTGCTCCAGCCCTCTGATCATCATTTTTGTGACCCTCCTGTGGACCTCTTCTATGATTCTATGATTCTATAATTTGTTGGGATTCATATTGCCGGTCAGCACTCAGAACAGATGCACTATCAGGTCAAGTTTTTCAGAAGTTGCTTTTGGGCTGAAGGCAAAGTTCAGATTTAGTCACACAGTACTGAAATGAAGAGAACTATTTTCTTGCTTAAAATGAGGTGTTAATTTCCTACTAATTGAAACCAGACTAATTAACTTAGAGAGTGATTGACATCACACAAGCAGAGTTGTAAGATAAAGCAGTAGAAGTGATGCTGAGGCACTGAAGAGCCATGCAGCAAAGCATGCTCAAGAATCTCTTGTTTGCAGATGGGTACTTGGTCGGTATGCTAATTATGGCAAAAACCATCCGTGATCGCTCAAGCACCTCTGCAGCTCCATGCTGAGCTCTCTGGGGAGCTGACTAACTGGCCTGCAATCGTGAGTGTCCTGCCACCAAGGTCAGAGAGCTCCTTTGCTGCACGCCCCATCAACATGTGCCGGGTGCACTCGAGCTACTTCTGCAGCCACCAGCTGGGGTCTGGGCTCATTAATACCTCTCTGCTTTTCCCCTACTCCCTGTCCACACTGAAGGAGAAAGAGAAGGCTGTCTCATCCCTCAGTATGTGTCATGAGTTGACTCTGGCTGGCTGCCAGGTGCCCACCAAGCTGCTCTATCCCCTCCTCAGCCGGACACAGGGAGAAAAATACAATGAAAGGCTCATGAATCAAGATAAGGACAGGGGGAGATCATTCACCAACTACCGTCACAGGTAAAACAGACTCAACTTGGAGAAATTAATTCAATTTATTAAAAGTAAAATCAAAGTGGGATAATGAGAGAGAAAAACAGGTCTTAAAAACATCTTCCCCCCACCACTCCCTTCTTCCAGGGCTCAACTTCACCCCTGACTATCTCCAACCTCCTCCTCTTGAGAGTGGCACAGCCGGGATAGGGAATGGGGGTTTCGGTCAGTTCATCACATGTCACTTTCTGCTACTCCATCCTCCTCAGGGGAAGAACTCCTCACATTCCTCCCCTGCTCCAGTGTGGGGTCCTTCCCACAGTCCTTCGTGAACTGCTCCGGTGTGGGTCCTTTTCCATGGGGTGCAGTCCCTCAGGAAATGGCTGCCCCAGTGTGGGCCCTCCATGGGCCACAGCCTCCTTCAGGCATCTGCCTGCCCCAATGTGGGGTCCTCCACAGGCTGCAGGTGGATCTCGGCTCCTCCGTGGGTCTCCATGGGCTGCAAGGGCACAGCCGGCCTCACCATGGACTGCAGGGGAATCTCTGCTCCAGCATCTGGAGCACTTCCTCCCCCTTCTTCCTCACTGACCTTGGTGTCTGCAGAGCTGTTCCTGTCACACATTCTCAGTCCTCTCTTTAGTTGCACTTGCACAGAATTTTTTTTTTCCCCTTAAATATATCATTCTCAGAGGTGCTACCACTGTCACTGATGAGCTTGGCCTTAGCCAGTGGGGGGTTCCTCTTGGAGCCAGCTGGCGTTGGCTCTGTCGGACATGGGGGAAGCTTCTTGCAGCTTTTCACAGAAGCCACCCCTGTAGTCCCTTGCCACCAAAACCTTGCTGTGCAAACCCAATGCAGTATAGAAATGGAGAGTCATCTGGCTCTAGCAACAGCTGTGAGCACCTCTGCCCATAATTCAGCACCAGCCTGAAAGTAAGGCTGGGAGATATTATTATTCCGTGGAAGGGAAGTGAACAGCTTCCGTTGCCTTGGAGCTATTGTTTTTCTTTCTAGCAGGGCTGCTTTGAATATTAAAGAAACTAACAACAATTCAAATTAAAAACTGTGATTAACATTTTGTACTAGCCAAGTGTGTTTATGCTGTGAGAAAGCAAGAGATAATAGAAAACGGTTCAACACCTGTCTTACAAAAACGAACAAGTTCATTAAGTTGTACAGTGGCTGCTGCAATAAAGGTATTTTATGGTGCAAAGTGACTCCTCTGTTGGCATTTGGCATAAAAACTGCTCTTCTGGTGAAAGCAGAAAACACGTATTCTTTAATTTTTAATTAATCATTTAATTTAACAGGAAGCACATTTTCTTTAATCTTTGTGTTGTGGTTTTTTGTTGTTGCTGTTGTGGTTGTTGCCTGGAACGCTGCTGTGAATATACCCTGCAATGGCATGTCTATGAATATTATTTTTATGTGCAGCTTTGCTATTCTTTTATACAGCCCTAGTATTAATTTTAAACATTTTCTCTTGCTTCTGCTGCTATCTTCAGTTACCACCCCCATACCAGCCACGTGCCCTTATGCATTCTGTCAATTTTTCTTTTCAAGACAAGCTCCAGCTATTCTCTTTAAATGTCTTCTTTACATTTTATTTAAAACTCCTAAGCCAAAATTATTCTGCATACAGCTTTTGCGTATGATACATATGGCCAAAAATGATCGTTCTTTTCAAAAGCAGACACTAGAAATGTTTATTCATAATGAAAAACAGAAATAAAGATAATAGCTGATTAAAGAAATGATGTGTGTGTGAGTATATATTTGTATATAGAAAAGCTTTGACAGCAGACATAGCAAAGGGACTGGAGCTCCTGTTAGTGCTAGCTGATGCAGTTTGAGCTCCTGCACAGACAGATGTAGTCACCTTGCTGCACGTGTTCCCTTCATTCTCTCCATTTGGGTCAGAGCCTCAACTATCCTTACTGCATGGATACGTTGAGTTTATTAGGGTGGAATGCATTTTTGTGCTAAAGACCCTCATTAGATCTTTCCATTTCCCTTCTGTATGCTTGCGGATCTCATCCACAAAGATAAAAGGTCACCTGAATCTTTTCTGAATTTCATAAAAAGCAGACATAAAAAGAAATCCCAAACACCTCTGACCTGGGGAAAATTGGCACAAGTTATTTCTTCTTGCAAGCTGTACCTTGTGCTAAGAGGTGTTAAGCAGCTACAGCTTAGGCTATTACACCATTCAGAGTGCTGAAAAACCTGATGATAATATGAAGCCAGTCCGTTCGAACACGCGCATTAGAGGTTCTCAGGATTGGCTCCTGTGTCTGGTTTCACTGGTCTGTTCAAAACTCAAGAACTCACACCTTTTTCTATTGTTTTACAACTATTGGACAAATTCCACATGGCGATAATTGATACAAGCCCATTAAATTCATTTAGAGCCAGAAAGTCTTTGCAACAGTTCTGGCAAAGCCATTTGGCACAATGGAGTCTGGATAGGTTCTTTTAAGTATTAAAAATTAATCTAAACTTATGCTTCTGCAAAAAGTATTTCAATAGCAGTCCTACAGCAATAAGACTTTTCATTTCCTAGCTTTGAAATATGGCATTCACCTGCTTGCTAGTAGGCTGTGTAATTGCTAATGAGCAGGTGTGGGACCTCAAGGATATTTCTAAGAGAGCTGTAGAGTGTCTGTATGTCCCATGCAATGAGAAGGAAACATCCCCATATTTTTCGCTGAAGTGCCAAGAATAGCTAGTTGTGTATTCAAAGAATCCAGAAAAAGAAGATCTGTAAAACTCAAATAGTGACTTCCCAAAGGTTGTGTCTTTAGTCTTGGGATGACAGCTTTCTTCTGCCACTGCTGTCAGTTGTGGCTGACAGTGGTCCTTCAGATTTGCTGACCAAGGCATCCTGTGCTTCTGTGGGAATTTGGCTGCCAAGCGTAAGCCTGCCTTTGGACCAGGTGGGAGAACAAATGGGTGACGTTCCTGCTGGATGTGAAGTCTCCACAAATGAGAAATCCTTCTGACAGGTCTCTAGTGATGTTATCCTGAAAGGGGTTTCACCAGAAATCTAACTACATATGATATATACAGTGCCCTCTCTATTTAATAGCCAGCAGTGATGAGACTCTTGATTTCATGTCTTACTAAAGTGTTTTGCCTTCTCCTGGCCTTGCAAAGAGAGCTGTGGAGCATGGACATCCTGATTTCATTTCCCAGGTGGCTGCCTAGGGAGTCACTGATCTCAAGCACGTTTGGCTGACCAGAAAGCAGAGCTTGGGAGAGCACTTTGACCACACCAGATCAGGCACAGAAACTAAATTCTGCTTCTAACTAGCAGGACAAAAGCAGATGTGGTCTAGTCTCCTCATAACAACAGACTAACAGGTAACCCGACAGGACTGGATATTTATTTGAATGTAGAGACTTTGGTGCCTTGTCGTCCTTCTGGACTTCTGTACGTATACCTTCTCTGAAGAAATTACCAAATAGCTTGCTTATAACTGAGTTTTGACATCTCCACAGGTCAGTGTTAAAATGAAATGCAGTATTTATTCTGACTTGTGTGCCAAGAAATGAAGAATTACAGGCTTGTGTATCGCATGTGGCTTCAAATTTGGAGACTGTTCAGCAGATAGGAAATCCTTACTCTACAAAATGTAAAGCAGCCTTTTCACTGGTGTCAGAAAATATTGTACAGTAGTGTTAGTGACAAAAAGTTAAGTGTTTTACGATGAAGGTGTTGATGCTAGCAAAATATAACAAAGAGAGAAGATGGTTTATTACAGTTACCAGGTTAGCACTTCATTTACAGAACAGTGCCCTATCTATTTAGCAGCCAGCAGTTATGAGACTCTTGATTTCATGTCTTACTAAAGTGTTTTGCCTTTTCCTGGCTTCTCCGTGGAATGTGAATTTAAGTGTAACCTGAAGAAAGGCCTTCTACACAATAATATTCTGCCATCCTTTATGGATAAAAAGATTCACTTAGGTTTGTACACACATGAGAGAAGGAAAGTGTTTTGACTTGAATGGAATATTTGATGGCTGATGAAAGCTTAAGGAAAAAAAAGAAGAATGTAGTGAAATCTACAGCCTTAGGGTGGACTCAAGTCTGGATTTCCCTTCCCAATCATTACCTGCTAGAGTAGTACTGCAGTTCACTCAGGAGACACTAAGCTACTTCTGTAGGAAGGGTCATTGGTACTCCTAAGGTCTTGCCACGAAGCGGTCCAGTTATTGCTCACCTGTGGATTTTGTAATGGAATAAAGGATTATATTGTCCAGAGTCAGTAGCAAGCAAACCTTAGGGAAGGAAAAGTCCTTTACGGTACTTGGCAAGTAGACTGTACCTGACCCACGGCACATACCTCTGAAGGGTGGAAATTCATCATGATTAGGGATGAAATAGTGAGCAGCATGCAGCACATTCAGACTGGGTTTAATCCTGTGGTAGGATTAAACCAATGATTTGCTATGCAGCCAATGCCACAAGAGATACAGTTAGATAATGAGTGACATTTTAAAAATAAAATAGTAAGGAATGGTATCTCAAGTATGGAGTTAAGTGGACTTTCCTCTTGCTCTATCAACCTCAGAGTAATGGTATAATAGAAAGATGGAATGAGTTGCTTAAATAGCAACTCAAACGGTGAAATGGTGGTACTGACCAAGAAAGAAACTTGTGGGAGGACGTGCAAGTGCTGAACTCCTAGCAGGCTCCTACTGGTAGTCCACTATATGGAGATTTTGAAGAACTCCTTGTACTGAATTTACACCAGCAGGATGCTTTGAACACCTCAATGGTGTATCCAGGAGACTGGGTGAGAATTCAACACGCGTCACTTGGAAGACACTGGGTTACTTTGCAGCGCTTCTGAGGGAAAGGAATATGGGAAACTGTAGATACTGTGGGAGTTAAATGAACCATTGCTGAGGCTTGGATATAATCCAAGACCTAAGTCTTCTTTCTCCCTCCCTAGAAACTGCTGGCCTTCTGGATGGATAAGCAAAAGCCACCGTTCAACCTGCACACTACAGAAGTTGTTCATCTAGAGAGTACATGAATTCTTCCCTGAACTTTTTCATGGAATGACTGGAATAAAACCATTGCTTAACAAGAATGCTACTGTAGTGTAATGTCACTAGAGACCTGTGGACAACTCTACAGAGACCCTAAAGCTAACCTCATCTCAATACTGGTGGAATATTGGCCTAGAACTTGGACCTAGTTGGTCCCTTAAGACCGATAAGTGACCCAGTGTGTTCTCAAATTGAGGAACTGCAAACCTTAATCACCAAATATGAAAAGGCTATTATTTGTCAAAAACAGGTGACCATTGCTATCAAACATGATACTGGCTGGATTGTCAGAATTGCGACAGAAATAGAACAAATTGCTGCACATCACTGGTATGGTGGTTTTATGAGATATGCACCATCTGCAAATGGCATATCGCATCTTATGTTACATCCTATGATCATTGTATTATTGTGCTGTATTTTATTAGTTTTACTATTTATATATTTTTATATCCATGCATATCACGTATCTCGCTGTGTTGAAGGCATACATCACCAGTTGCTACCTGATTCGGGCTTAAGTGCGTGTCCAAATCTTCCCCCTGCCCTCACCCCAAGCAAGGCAAGAGGAGTAACAGTACCTCCACTCACCATGGCCATGGGTTTGATGGATGTTTGGTCTATGCCAAAGGGCGAGTGTGACTGCTCACTCAGCTCCAGTTTTGGCCCAACACACAGCTCATGCCACGGCCTGATGTGTGTTGGTAGCAGCCATCAGGCAGAACATAATGAGAAGAAGAGATAAGGACCACTCTGTAGCCATTTTCACCTGCAGCCTGCTGTCCCTGCAGCTCCCATCTCCTGCAGAGGAATTGCCTATAGGTTTCTTCAGAACCCACTAATCTACAGAGGCATATAGAGCAGCCTCCCAAACTGGAAGGCAGGAATATACCAGCTTAGCCAAAAAACTTCTGGGACAGCTTCATCAGCAGCTGGACCACCAAGGCTCCCGTACTCCCTGGGGTGACTCAGGGATGCTTGCATCGTGAGTGAGGAGGAAGGACAAGCACACTCATCATCAGCCAATACCTGCTTTGGTGACAGGTGTGTGAACTAGAGAGTTTGTGAGCTGGAGAACTTGTGAATTAATGAAGTGATGAATTAGAGAATTCACATGTTACAGTAGTCTGCACAAAGAGCATTGAGCTCGCATTTGATTTTTTTTTTTAACTTAATGAACTCCTGAAATAAAGTTTAATTTTCTGAGTATGTTGTCCTGTAAATTTTAGAGATCCAAATGGACAGTGACATTTTGACATGCAATGGGAGTGAAAATCTGACAGAGAACTGAAAACTGGCAAATTTCTTCCATCAGTTGATGGGTCTGTCTGATTTCTAAAGTTTATTCAGTTTAGACATGAAATGGATGCACCACGCATAGTGTAAGATACCTGTAAATCATTGAGGATTTAGATATTTCTTAAGTAACAATATTTATTTTTGTAAAAAGAGAGAGACCTCTGTTCTAGCCTTTCAGGATGAGAAAAATCTTTGCCTAGCCATCTAAGCCTTTCAGATAAGGGTTAAAGTTTCTCCCTTTTCTTTGTCTGTCACTATTTCTGTAGGTGTTAGGAGATCTGCCTCCAGACATGCCTTGATCCAGAAAGACTGAGGTGAAGTAAGGTTGTTGGCATTTGTGCTTGTGAAGGTTTACTTTAGGCACAATTATTCAAGTTCAAATGTTTAAATGTTGGCTCTTTCTCTTGTTTTAGCTTAAGAGAATTATTCTTACCCGTAAACAAGAAGATCTTAATCCAAACCTCTTAGCTTTCCCTGAGGATCTCTACTGCTGTAAGATTTTCCAGTCAATTCCTCCTTCCTTTCCCTACAGTTGTCCTTATCTAGGGAATTTTCCTCTGCTGAAGGAGACTACAAAGCTTACAGCATGCCACGCATATCTTACATACTGTCCTGGGAGTCAGCTGCAGAGTCACCATTTCTATCTGTTGTCCAGTCAATGAAAATAGATTCTCAGTCCTACAACTACAAATCACAACACAGGTCCCGGCTGCCTCGCCTGACTATGTTTGCTTTATATGAACAAAAAGGAAGGTGGAAGGGGCAAGGTTTTCAAAGGAAAAGCCTATGCCACAAGGTAGTTACTGACTCAAATAAGCTAATTCCAAATACTCCCAGGGGATTTCAGTGGAAAACTTTCCCTTCTAAAAAGAAGCTCTACAATCTTTTGGTATTTGGCAAGAAAGCAGACAGGCCACAGCCTTCTGGAAAAGCTGCTTTGCAGCTCTTGAACAGCAAGTGCTTGCTCATTAGTAGGTGTCATTTACTAGAACTGACTCCACCACAGCCCCTCAAGTAGTGTCAGCCAGCAGCTTTGATTGCTGGGGATTTCTTGAAGCAAGCGACAAATGTTTCCCTTCACCTGATGTGGCTGAGAAAACCAGCAATTACCAAACCACTACATCTTGCTGTTTGAGCCTCTTGGCTTCTGTGTGTGGGGCCAGTTGCCACTCTCTGAGGTTAAGAGTGGTTCACTTTGATATATCGATAGGCACAGACATTCATATTCCACTGTTGCTCGTGTGTTTGTATCGGGGCTGTGCTAGCAATGGGTTAAAGCGTGGGTGTGGGGGGAGACTCAGGGAACTTAAATTGCAAAAGGGATTAGTAGGCGTTACACAAGACTGGAGGTTTATTTCAAAGGCATGTTGAGCCCAGCACTTCTTTTATGTCTGACACTGGTATATTGCTCATAATAACATCACTCTTGAGGGTAAGTGAATGTGGAGTTCACCTGCATTTCCCCTTAGATTTTATTGCCTGTTCCTTTAGAAGTTCAGTAATTATTTGGCAGAGTGCCTGCGAGCAAGAACAAAGTGTATATGGAAAGGTTGGTTGCTATATTCCATTTCTTTGTGCGTGAGTAAACAGCATATATAAGAAGAAGCAATCTGTAGTCAGAAAATGGCAATTTTAATATCAAACAAATAGACAATGAAGTAAGAGCAATTCTGCAGGGAGGTGGCAAAGGAATAGCAACAAAACTTTCTGTGGGGATGTTTTTAAGGTCTGTCCATTAGAGGCCTGACAGCCCTTTGAGCCCTGCAACGCTGCATTGGCACCGACTGCAGAAGCTGAGGCTGGGGCACGTCTCTTTTGCTGACTCTGCCATGGGATGGTTATCTCTGACAGAGCAAGCCGCTGAGGTCAGAAATCCTGGAACGGCTCAGGGAGACTTGCCAGGTTTTATCTGTCAACGCCTTTGCTTTTCTATAGTGCGATCCACCATGTGGATACTTGGGAAGTGGTTAATGGAGGTCTTTAAGTTGCAAATAGCAGCCTGGCAAGGGAAAAGTGATGCATTGGTACAGTTCTCAGCTGCTTGCAAAAAAGAAATGGGAAAGTCCTCTTTGTGGTCCCAGTGAGGAGTAATAAAATGTGTGGGGAGGATCTCCTCTGACATCTGGTTCCTGTTGCTGCAAGTTATCCCTGCGCATCCTTCCCTGAGGGATGAGGTGACTTGAGGGTATTCAGAGCCATGGCTGTGGTTTGCCATAGCTTTAAGTGACAGTTGTTTTAGTTTTTGGTTTTTGTCCTGTTGCTAGTGTCACAAATAGTTTACATAATGGTCGTCAGCAAGCAAGTGGGAAACACAAAAGTGCAATTCGTTACCCTCAGGAAAGATAGGCTAATGTGTGAGGCACCTTCCCAGGACTCAGGAGGAGCAGATCCAATGCCTTTACTCTGCACAAAGCTCCTGCAAGAGCTGGGCTGTTTTACACACAGAAATCCTAGAAAAGTTGTTGAGTATTACTTTTTACCTTATGTCTATAGCACCACAGACGTGTCTGACTGACTTTGCAGCCCTAGGGTAGCGGATCCCATTCATCCCATGTGTGATGGACTTGCTGTGCACGTGACATAGTGGATGTACATCTGGTGTTTCTAGGGGTTGCACACCCTGGGCAGAAGCAGAATTCTGGACACCTGGACAGATGTGATGGTCTCAGTATGGAGAGAAAACATTTGGCACTGAGCGTGAAGTGGCCTTGGACACTCTTTCGTATGATTTCTGCTATTTTCAAGGAAAAGGATCTTGTAGTGTGTTGGCAAAGAAGTAGACTGCACCAACAAAACAGCAGACACCATCTTCAGTTTGAACAAAACGAACTGCAAAATTCTGATTTTTTGGCAGGTCATTTAAGTAAAAATGTGGAAAAAAGCAAGAATTAATCAAGTGTAGGTAGCAATGATGTAAATACTGGAGCTTAATAGCTCCTCTGTGTAGCACTCGCTGAGGCCAGTTAACTAACCCAAGTCTGCATAGGATTGAGTCAGATAGGAGTCCCCAGGCACGTACCAGCTACATCTTAACCGAGTATACAGTGTTGATTTTTCAGCAAGTAACTGCTTGGAGAATATTTAACTGCCAGTAAAACTCTTCTGATGAGTGTCACAGGCAATAACTAAGCAGAGTGAATAATTCACAGCACTAGAAATTTGTTGTGAATTTAGCTGCTTTTTCAGCTCACGAGCTTTTCACAGGTATCGTGCAACCTTCTGTACATTATTTGTTATTCAGTCCAAGTCAAATAGGACCTTTACTTAGGAAGAAACTAGGGGCATGATGATGAATTTCTGTGGCAAAATCTGACCCTGCATTAATATTTAGGTTGTTTTCTCTCCCCAGGAAGTGGGATTATAAATAGTCGAAGAGAAGCATTGACTACTGAGTCTATGGCTGCAAGTAGTCCATGTGTGCTGTGTTTTAGTGCATGGTGTAGTTGACATGCTTTGAACTCTGGTAATCCCAGAGAGTCTTAAGTATTCACTCATGGTTTTGAATTTTCTCATCAGGCAAGGAGCGTGATAAGGAGAGAAGGCAGATGGTAAAATTTATGGTGGTTCAGGAAATGTTAAACATGTTTTTTTGGTCTAGGGACACCTTGCCTGAGCATTATTCATGGTAAAATTCTAATAAGAGGTGTTAACTGGCTTCAGCTTCTGCCAAGTCAATAGTTTCAGCTGTGAAATATTTCAGAATGTTGTTGTCTGACAAATTACATGTATTCTGTGCTAGGATGCTGTTGATACTTTTCAGGAGTTCTATCTCTCCACTTTGTGTAAAAAAAAATACTTAAGTTGCTTAGGAACACAAGTTTCATTGATTTTCCAATAACCTTAATGGAAGGTGTGGGTTACAGGCTTAGGCAGAGTTCACTGGTTGTCACACTGTACAAGATATTTCTGTGGAGCTTTTCTATTACTTCCTATCTAAGCAGCTCAGAGGGATGGTTCGTTTGTTTTGGTTTGGGTTTTGGGTTAGGTGTTGTTTGTTTTTTTTTTCCAAATAGGCAAATTTCAATGGTGCTGCAGGGAATTGACAGGCTGAGGCTGAAAAAATACAAAAGTGCTGATGCAGAACTGTGCAGAGCTGTTATGTCAAAAGGAGATCTGCTTCTGGATTCTCACGGGGCACCTGGTATTTGCTTTGCTTCTCTATTGCTTCTCCTTCCAGGCCTAGAGAGGCCCTAAAGAAAGTGGAGAGGGTTTGTGTGCCTTTACCCTCTTTTATACAGACATATCTAAAGTGATTTGTCTAATGTCCATGGTACTGCAGTGGAATGAACCCAAATCGTTCTGCTTGCACTCTTAGCATTTTCTACCTAGGAAAGAAGAGAGAAAGCCAACAGTGGGGAAAGTGCATTCAGTTTCAAGTCCTGCTTTGGTGTCCCCAGGATATGTGCTCTGCTTGTGAAAAGACAGCGCCTAGTAAAAAGCTGAGGCTTTTTTTTTCCTTAAGCCTTCCCAGGTAGGAATGTGGGCTTGGATCTTGTGCTCAATCCCTTCTTCTCCAGGCAGCTTCACAGTGGTATTTGTCACGCTTTAAGGTAACAGAACAACTTGTTTATCTCCTGCAACGAACCCCGCTGAGTCTTCAGAGGAGTGGAATTACATTCTGGATGGCGACTTGGGCTGCAGCCATGTTACTGAACATTGGCTAAAATTTCCCCCCATTATTGCCCTCACTTTGGCCCCTATCAGTGATAACAATGTTGGTAGCAGTAAGAGAAAAATCTGTGGAAGCTGTTAGCATTTTATCCAGTGTGTCATCTTGCTGTCTTGAGATGGGTTACATGGTGCTGCAGATACTGTAGATATTACGATGTACTCATATTGCTCTCCCTGTTAGTTCTTCTGATAAAGCTTGGGTTCATTTGTACTGAAAGTGTGGGTAGGAGAACAAATCCTTCTAGTCCCATCCAGCAGCAGACAACTGCCATTTATTAAAAAATTATCACAGAATCATAGAATAGTTTAGGTTGAAAGGCATCTTTAAAGGTCATCTAGTCCAACCCCCCTGCAAGGAGCAGGGACATCTCCAACCAGATCAGGTTGCCCAGAGCCCCATCCAACCTGGCCTTGAATGTTTCCAGGGATGGGGCATCAACCACCTCTCTGAGCAACCTGTTCCAGTGCTTCACTACCCTCATTGTATGAAATTTTTTCCTGATGTCCAGTTGGAATCCACCTCCCTCTATCTTAAAACCATTACCCCTTGTCCTATCACAACAGGCCCCGCTAAAGAGTTTTTCCCCATCTTTCTCATAAGCCCCCTTTAGGTACTGGGAGGTTGCTATAAGCTCTCCCCAGAGCCTTCTCTTCTCCAGGCTGAACAGCACCAACTCTCTCAGCCTGTCCTCATAGGAGAGGTGCTCCAGCCCTCTGGTCATCTTTGTGGCCCTTCTCCACACTTGCTCCAACAGGTCCATGTCCTTCTTATGTTGGGGGCTCCAGAGCTGATCTCTTTATCTTAAAAAAGAAATCAAACACAGTGTGTATATTCCTTAGGGTTTTCAGTGTTGAGCTTCAGGAGCTGATGAGGAAGATGACCATATTACCATTTTAATTGCCACTTTTGCTGGTGCAACTTTGAGCAGGGTAGCTCAAACTGAGGGCTTGTGGAGTGGGAAACAGCTACAGAGAACAGAGAGCTGCTGCCTGCAAAAAAACACGCGGTGGATTTTAAGTCTTGTTTCTGTAATGCAAGTTTGAAATATTTTGTTTAGCCACGTTTAGGGACAGGGAATGGGGTGCACTGTCCGTAAGTGTAATAATAACCTCGCATGTCCACTCTGTGCTGTTCCTGTGGTCTTCAGGAGATTATACAGTCTGATGTCCTGCCATTGATGCCATGTGTAATTTGTGTCAGCAGGGGAATCGTTTGGACAGAGGAAGAGATTTTAATTAGGAGGATAGAATTCCTTCAGGATAAAAATGGCTATACATTAGCGTCATGCTGTCCTTTCACAGCACCACAAAGGAGAGGATGTGGATTAAATATTTAATGTGAAGTAAGAGAGATTCTTTAGGTAAATCAAACCAGATATATTTCTGTAGGTTCGTTGAAGTCAATTCCTTACCAGGAATTGGAAACCCACACCTCTTTCACTCATATGTGCACAAAAGCCACCCCCTTGCCTCTGGGGAGTCCTCAGAAGTCCTGGGTCTTGCAGGAACGGACCCTGGAAGTAAGTGTGCCGGGTGAGGACAGCTTTTTTCAGCCACTAGCCTACTGTATAACAACTGCTGTGGACACTCACTAAATCCCATCCATCGTACCATGGCCCTGGATTTTTTTAAAGCAAGTGCTAAAAAAAGACACGAGGGTGGAATATGGAACATGATCCCGTATGCCATCCATTCCCTTGGAGATGGCAAGAGGGACGCGGGGGAGCTGAAGCGTAAATAGAGCTTCTTTGCAGTGGTCACAGTTAATGAGTCTGCCTGATAAAAGAGGGGTGAAAAAGGGGAAGGAGGTATGCAGAGCTGATACTTATGGAAACCCTATTACTTAGGCAATGTTATTCAAGAACAATTTATCTGTGAGAAAATATGACACTTGTAATGCAGCCAAGTCCTGCGCAAGCTGTACAGCCAGCTGCACAGGCTTGCCTGAGGCACTGAGTATGCCATCTGAGCAAGTTACAAGGAAATCTCTATTTAAATAAAACAGGAAAAAAACGTGGTTCATGAATATTAGGCACTCTGTGTCCTGCCAGAATGTTCTCTTCTCATATCAGGGATCTGATTCTTCAGAAGAAGTACTTTTTTGTCCTTTTTCAGACTGCTGACCGATTCAGCAGAGATAGTGTAGGAAGCAGAAGTCATACTCTTCCATGAAGTATCTCTGAAATAGAGCTTTCTGGACTGTCCTGTGTTTCAAAGACTCATTCATGGGTACATGGTATGTGATTCAGCCACAAGTAGAATGAAATTCCTCTTGTCAAACTCCAGACATCTGCAATGTCTGCATCTGAGTGATCTGTCAGCCCACCTTATAATAATCAATGCAGAAAAATAAGTAGCTACGTGGGACATCTACTTCTAAATTGTTTTGGATGCCAAAATAATATGAGGTGATTTGTGCCTGAGGAGTGCCTACTTCTTTCCCCTGACAGTAGAGACATCTTCAGATGTCCACTGTAAAGCTAGGGGAAATTAATCCCTGCATGAAAGTATGCATCTGAGTTATCGCAGACTGTCTGGATGGGCACAAAGCATCCAAATCTTGCTTTCTCAGGTTTTCTCTTTACATTGCTTATGGACAGATTCTCAGTCTTACACTCAAACCCCTCCTTTCCATCAAAGCACCATCTTCTTTTCTCAGACTTTTCTGTCATACCACCTGCAGACAGCAGACAGCACAATACCCTTTGATAGTACAGCAGCCTCCCAAACCAGAGGTGTCCTGAGTACCACCAGGCGAGCTCTGCTGTGAAGTCGCAGCATGTTGGGCGTTGATAAATTGGGACGACAGTGCAGCTGGTTGGAATTTTTGGATGAATATTTGTTGTTAGAAAATGACAGTTCACAGAAGCAAAAAGGATTGGTAGGAGCATACTGTTTCCAAACAAATTTGTCTAGTGGAGCTTTTTGGTTTGCGATACTCTGAGAGACAGAGCAGGCTTGAATGGCATGGTTCATGTCCTGAGAGTACTCTAGCTAGATTTGGAGGTTGAATTTCTCTCTCTCACACATAAAGTATCCACAATCAGCTACTGTAATGAGTGTGGAAAAGGGAAATGTCTTGCTTTTGTGGAAAAATTTGGGAGGTGTCAGCATCCTTTGGATCTGAAATTAGAACAAGTATTTCCTCTAAAAATGTGAAAAAGAAAACTGTTCCTGCCCAGGTGACCTCAGGAAAGAGACTAACAAATTTAAAATCACCTCACGCTTGTTAATGTGAGAGGTGAGCAGTGGAGTTTTAACTTTGACTTATATGAACTAACCACCTTTAAAAAGTCCAGTTGTTTTAATAAAAAATTATAATGGGGTCCAGACGCATTCAGTTCTAGGTGAAATATAGTTTGTACTGTTACTTTCCTTGCTGCAGCCAACCCAGGTTGCTCAGTTATTACTCTGAAATCCTTCATCAATGCAACAGAAGTGACACTTGAAAAGTAAAGGAAATACTCTGAAATAATTTCAAAGCTTTTTTATTTTCCAAGATGGGGATGCATACTGTGTCTAAAGGCTCCAAGCCTTGCAGGGAGCTCCTGTTTAGCTGGAGGTGCACACAAATTCTGGCGATGCTTCCTGTTGTTTGAAATGGGCCCAGCTTTAGAGGAGAGGGACAAATGAGTTTGTATTTAAAACATTGCCTTGCCTCAAAAAATCCAAGTGCTGTGCATTGTTGTATTTGCAACAGATGAGGTGAAATACTGTCACAGTGCAAGATTTAGAGCTGAGGTTTTTTGTAAACATGCTAGTGACCTTATTATGAACGGTAGGTAGCCAATTGCCACTTCAGTTAGCATTCAGTGCTATAATTAGCTATAAAGAGTTTTGACAGGATCAATAATTCACCCATTGATTTTTTTTTATTTATTATTTCCCATCAGAAGGGTGCCTAAGAATTAACTGGCAAATTATTTAGTTAGACAGTGTCCTGTGAGACCACTGTCTGCTTCCTAAAAGGTGAGGGAAGGAGATGCTGCACAGATTTTAGCCGAGTTGTCACCCGCTCATCTGTGTTTGGCAGGACCCAGTGAAGGGAAACATGTGCTACCCTTGTCACTATTGATCGCAGCCAGCGCTGTGCTCTCTGTAGGCATCCGCTCATCTGTATAAATCTCCTGAGCTGACCTACACCAATCTCTACTTAAAGGCTTTTGGCAAGATCATGTGTGTCTTTCTGGGACCTTTGTTTGTGGGATGGTGTGGGAGAGCTGGGAGTGCAGGGTAACAGCGTCTGCCACCCCGAGTGCATAAATAGTCCAGATGAAGGACAAAAGGCAAGTGGCAAATTAGGGTATGAACTTTTGTCTGTGGAACCAGCAGCCAGCTCCCTGTGTGGCCAAGCGACACGGCTCATCATTGGGAATCTGTCCCCTCCCCATCCTCAGTCTTTGGCTGGCACCCACCCACACTCTGTCCACAGTTTTGCAAGCCATTCACACCGTTTCTTACAGTCCGATCACTAACAGGGTCAGTGCCATTAAGTACAGAAACATCTAAACATGTAGACAAAGGGCCTGCAAAGAAAAAGGATAAACAGCAAAGCAGAGCTAGGGGAGCGTCAGGGGCTGCAGCCTCCTGCTCCCGGCAAAGGAATGGCAGCTGCCACTGGTACCCCCAGAGCCAACCTGTCTGAAGGCACCCCAACTCAACGTAAATTTTATCTACCTCACTGAATGCTTAATTAAGAAAAGCAGCTTCCACACTAGTATCTCCATGCCAGTTCACATCATACAATGATTTTCACCAATCTGTTAATCTGCAGTGTGAAATGAGAAAGAGGAGGAGGAAGAGAGAGGAGCTGTGACACAGTATTGTCAGCTCTCGTCTCTGCAATCTCTTCTCTCTGATGTTCCCTCAAAGCTTTAGGCCATATCTACATGCAGAAGTCACATCAGCTTTACTGAACCTTATATACTTACGCCAACGACTTGCATGTGTGCAAGCACATTTCATATTAATTACTGACACAACCTGAAGTGATATAAATCAGTCTTAAAACCCACAAAAAGCTCTTCCCATTTGAATTTGCACCAGATTACAGCATTATTTAAACAAGGAAAATATTGCAGGACCTCAATCTTGCTATCTGTGAGATACAGGGCAGGTAAGCTTAGCGCTGGTTGGGCAGTGCAAATTCAAAGGCAAAAAGCGGAGGTGGGAGGGTTCAGAGAAGCTGGAGGAACTTAGCCAGCAGATGTTTATTTATAGCATAGTAGTAGTGCACATGTGCTCCCTGAAACACAAATCCAGCTTGCATGAGGCAGGCACGTTTCCAAAGGTGTTTGGAAGAAAGGCAAGACAAGGAATATAGACATGCTATAATTGGAGTTTAGCTGCTGTTCAGCTATTTTTCCTTTTACATAACATATTTCCTAGCTTCATAGCTATTTTTTTCTAACTAACTAGCTTCCTACTTATTTGAGCTTGGTGAAGGAAGGGGCCCGAGGAAACAAGGGTTTTCCTGGTAACTAAAAATTGGTGCAGAAGAACACAACAATGTTCCACAGCAGACACTAGTGCTGTTGCAAAGACAGTAAGGCTTCTTACATCTTTTCTGAGCTACTCTGTCAGAGTTAAATTATATCTAGTTCTTTTCTTTTTCTTTTTAAGACCAGAAATTATGGATTATTATAGTTGAAGTTCTGAATCTTAAGATGTTTCAAGAAGTCATTAGTTCAAGAGTCCAGAGAACATGAAGTTCACCTCCGTGTTATGTTTTGTACCATAAATAAGAAGACTTGCAGTGACAAGTTTAATCTTCTGTTTGTATGTGTGTTTCAGTGTCCAGGACAGGCAATTTAATGGGAATGCTTGCTCTCTTCAAAGATGGTTTTTGGGATCTTAATGCTTGGAGAGGCAGAAAAATCAAATTTATCACTGAAGTCAACTTGTGATTATACTGAACTTTGGAAAACAACAGGGCTTATTTTCTAGCTGCTGTATTTAACGTGGAGCAGCAGCACAGCAAAAGTGCGGGGTTAACAACTTGTGCTACTCTCTGCGTATTCAGTCTTCCAGGTTTGAGAAGAAAATAAAATCTAGCTGCTCTCCAGACAAATAACCTTTACAATTTTTACTTTTATAATCTTCAGTTGTGTGCAGGGTGGCATATGGATCAAAAATAAGAGTTAATTTAGCAACATGTTTGTATTTTGTGCAAAGGCAGAATAGTGTCCATGCATTATAGATCTGTTAAATACCCAAGGGCAGTTTCATCATGTCAATTTTGAGCCAAAGTTTAGATATTTAGCCTGTAAAATCCTCAGGATAAGGATTTTTCAAGATTTTCTTTCAGATTCTGATTAAACAGTTTATTTCAAAATGTTCTCTCTACGTATTTACAGAACAAGAAGTGCAATGTAAGTTTGCTGCCTGACAACAGAACTGACTGAAGTATAGATGAAACCATCACCATTCAAGTTGAGTGAAACATAAAAAGGAAGCAAATGACACAAACGATTAAAACTAGCTTAGCTTTTAAAGAGGTTCCATTATCCTTTATCTAAGATGCTGGTAGTTTACAGCACCTTGCACTCTCTGTCTTTCTGTACATATTTGATGTTTCTTATCTTTAAAATTCTTGTTTCAAGAATCATCTTTTTGCATTTATATAGCACCCTGCTCAGCTGGGTCCTGGTCCAGGTCTGATGCCATTGCAAAATGTATCTAACAATAATAATTACTCATGCCAGACGTGGTGGGAAATGTGTTCTCATGTGTCTTTTCTAAAAAAAAAAAAAAGGAAAAAATCCAACCTTTTATCCTCAATCAGTTTATTATAGTACTTGTGAAAATCATTCACAGAGAGGATAGTAATGAGGTAATTTCATTGATTAATCCCTTCAAAGACAAGTGGGTTTTAAGGGTAGGAAATAAAAAGAAAAATATGGCACATACAAACCCATAAAAAAGGGATATAAAACCAGAATGAGAAAGGACAAAGCCATTTGCTAACTAGCAACCACAGGAGCATTGAAGAATGCAGTCTTTGTGACAGTAGTTACAAGATGAAAACTGGGCAGGCAGGCAAGCGGAAGCAACACTGTGTAGATCCTTTGCTCTTAAACTTACTTTGGTTAAATACTGTTGTTGGAAGCAGCAATGGTGAAAACAGCAGCAGCTCCCAAGTTTTACTTTATGTTATATCAGAGGAGGCAATCTGCTCTTCAGGCAGTGCTTGTAGCTTGATGGACTCTGGCAATCATTACATGTACATGAATCACAATTTGGTAAAGCTTGGTAATTTAATTTCGGGAATAACAGATTGTATATAAGGGAGGATGAAGGACTAGAGAACGGAAACGAGAAGTAGTTGTTATAGTCCTGTGAGCAGTTGAGGCACATAGAAAAAGTGATATAGGCAACTACAGAGCTACTACTCTGACCTTAGAGTACGTACACGGAGTTATGTAGTATGATAGCAGATACAGTTTTCCGGGAATTATGATTAAAAGCTTCAGCTTTTGAGCTTTGAACCAGAGAGCATGTCACCAGCAATAATACAGCTTAGTTATTACTGAATAGCAGAGTTATTCACCAATACAACTTTGATCTGACAAAAGGGAATGCAATTTCTGTGTTTGTGTTTGGTGAGCAGCAAGGACAGAACACAGAAGATCTTTTTGCTGAACCAACAAGCCTTGGTATTCACTGGGCAAAGGAACCCAAAGCCTTCAGCATGGAGGAGACTTGGAACTTCATTACATCAACAAACTGTCTTGAGAAAATTTTTTGGGAGGACCCATGTCACACTAGCCCTTCTGAAGGAAAGGGGGAAAAGGCACAAGGAGTCCTGATGAGCTCCCTGCCCTCAGTGCAGGAAGACATGACTTTTCCAGTCGCAGTGTGGCACAAATAGTAGTTTGCAGCCATGAGGCTGGTTTGATGGATCTGCCCAGGCAGTTTTTCTACCAAATCACTGGTAAACAGCAGAGATTTCCATAGGATAAATTCCACTATATCCACAAGGATAAATTCCACTATATACACTCATCTACAAGGTTAGACCTCTCCTGCAGAGTCAGTGTTGTCCTGGTTACACATAGCCAAGAACTATGAACTCGTGTTATAATACTTGCAGAAAACAGTATCACCATGAAATCAATGATGTTTAAGAACATACTAAAACCATGTTACTTTGCCCAGCAAAATGAATTTATTTCCAGGAATACCTCAAAGGTACAAAGGCCAGGGAGGGAAGGAACTACTAATGCTAAAGAGCAGTGCTGGCATTGCAATAAATGCTTATATAGAGCAGAAAGAAGTTTGCAACAGAGAAATGAGGATTCAGATCTTCTACTCAGAGTAGTAGGGCCAAAAATCCTACCTCTTCCTCCTCAATATCAGTGTCTAACAGAGATAGGCAAAGAGCTGTAATGATCAAAAGGCTGTCTAAGCTGCACGGAATAAATACTTAGTCATGAAATATCAAATGGAATTTCATTGCAGTTCTTTTGCATAGCTGTCCTGCCAGCTCCTGGCTGGTTTTGCCACTGAAGTATCACCAGGATGGCCTAAGAAGGGTGCTGTTCCCAAAACATCAATCCACCAGAATTTCTCAGCAAGAATGGGGACAGGAGTGAGCTTCATGCGCCAAAAACTCAAACGCAGTGCCTGATTACATCAAAAAGTCATATATCTGGACACATCTGCACTGAGTTGATGGAGTTAGACCTGCTTAAACTGGCTGGGAATTTCTGTTAGCTGTTAGTAGTGTAAGGCTCAGCACACAGAGCATACTGGGTGTGATTCTGCCCAGTAAAAGGCAATGGTGGAGATGCACAGCATACCTGGCCTCACGGAAGTGTTATTAGTAGCATCTCATTGGAAACTGAGGCATGAATTAACAACCTTCAAGGTTTCAACAGGATACAGTTTTTTAGTCTAGCCCATTTGTCTCCTCTTCACTAGAAAATAAGCAGAAAAGATCTCTTCATCGTGTTCAAGGCCAGACTCCTCCAGACATCCTGCCTTTCTTAAAATAACTCTTGTTGTACCCTGATTAAGGAAGTTTATCTTCTCCAGATCCTGTTACATATGGTGCTGTTGTAACCCAAAGCACAAACATGTATTATCCTTTTGTGCGTACACCTGAGTGGGAGTGTGTGTGCATCTGCATGCATACTAGCCTTTTAAATAATTTGGTTTAATTTATGAAGTATTTACTAGTAATTAATTATACAAATGATATAACAGTAGCTGAAATCAGCCAAATAAACAGGTTTGAGAAAACAATGGAAAGGTAGAAAGGCCATACACTCAGATACCTTTTGGCTCAATAGGTTTGCTGAATTCCCCATTTCTGACCAACAGTCTAGCTACTACTGATGGATATAGCCTTTGCTTCCAACCAGGAACTATTAGGGAACAGCAGAAACAAACGCCTATTTCAATATCAATCAGTTTTCTTGGGGTCAGACGTAGGGTTATCATCATGGCTCTGAAGGAGTACATGCGCTGTGTGGTTGCGTGTTGGAAGGAAAAAGGAAATTACTGTGGTGCACAAATGACTCTGTTTTGGAGCATTTTGAGGTTTGGTTGGCATGAGTTATGAATTCAGGTACTTGTTACAAGTAGTGTCCTCAATGTATTTTTCTTTCATTTTTATTTTCATAGAAAAAGTTTAAGCAACTTTATCTTCATGAAGAATGTCACCTGGGAGAAATAATGGAAATACTTTTAGTTTTGGATATTATTATGAACTTACACAAACTTAAAGGTACATAGATAATTTAATAATTTAGGATGAATAATTATTCTCATTAATTTAGATATCAAAATGAACTTGTAAAAGATAGATGGCATTATTAATTACTAGATCAAAGGCTTTGAGGAAATTCATTTATAGTCCACTGGCACAGATTTACTGGATGACTCTTGAAGTCTTTTAAGCACTCCGTGTTAGCGTTTCAACATATAAAGCTGTTACATTTACAGATCTTATCTTATGGAAATACTGCAAGTCAGTGTTTACAAGATATTGTGTGGGTTTTGTTTTTTTTTTACAGAGAAGTTGATCTGGGAGTGAAAAGCAAGATAATAAATCAAATCATAAGCTCTTTAAAATTATAGAATTTCTTTTAAGGCTTGTTCACTGCTTTTTGTTTTCTTTTCTTTTCCTTGTCTCTTCTTTTATATTTTATAGTAAAAAAATAAGTTTAAAAACTTGAACAGAGTGAAAGAGAAGATATATAGCAATTTCATTCCAAATAATACACTTTTTTTCCAGGACCAAAGGGTAAAAATTTGTACTAGGAAATGTCATATTTACTAAAATTATTAGATCTAAAGTACTTATTTGCCTCAGTTGTTAACTCACGATTACTGGAAGGGGTGACTGTGTAAATACAGGTTACTCCCAGCTACCACCATGTAATAGCATTCAATCTGCTTCACAGTTCCTAGCTAAGAAGTCACTAATAAAAACATGCAGCTGCCTCAAATGTTACTATTTTCTAATAGCAAGTTTAGCCCTCAGAGTTTTTCCAAGCAAACAGAAGGCGTATCTATTCTAAGGGAATCAACAGCCCAATACTAACGTATTTGAAAATGCTTTACATCTGAGCGGCTCTGCTTGCCGTTTGCTGTGACTCACGGGGGATAAAACTTCTTTCACAGAGCTGCGATGCTGCGTGCTGGTCACTCGCTGTATGCAACCACTCGCAGTTGTGCTGTCTGAGAAATAGAGAAGAATTCTCCTCGTTTTATACACTACACATCACTCGCTCGTTTAGCCTAAAGTACCCTTCCTTCCCATCTGGGAGGCTGCATATGCCTAAGGTCAGTTAAGGGAATTCTGTTCCTTATTAATGAAAGCTGTTTTAAAATAAATCCTCTATGTGTTAAAAAAAAAAAAAAGAGAGAGTTAAATAAGGCTATTACATCTTAAAATGGATATCCATTGGTTTTTTCCACCCTAGAGGGAAAAAAATAATTTTATAAAGAGACTTTTTCCTCCTGAGACTTTGGTGTTCATATCATAAAGCCCAAATTAAGATTGCACTTTGCTATATAGGTGAAAAGCTGTATCTTGAAATGACGTAGACTATGGAGCAACTCAGCACTCTCCAGATTTAATTCTGACAGGCAGGAGCAGGTGGATGCCATGCGGCATAACCTTGGAAAGATGACCCTACGTGACTATTAATTTACATTTGATAGTTGTAAGATAAAGTAAGGGTTAATTAAGGAACTTCTAGCATGGGGCACAGGATGTTCAGGTGAAAGGTGGAGCAAGGAATGTACTGACCTGGAAATAGGCCAGCTGGTTCATGTTATTATTTTACTCTTTTCTAAGACCTTCAGCTGATTGTAAAGCTCTGCAGTAAATTGTGCTCTGTGATAACCTGAGTATAAAATGCCTTTCAAACGCCGATTCATTAAATAGTGAGTGGCTGAGGCACTGGTTCACCATAGCATGTGGTGAGAGTACGTCTGTTAGAGGCCAGGATGGTGCCATGCAGACAGAGTGCAAAGCAGGCACAGTATTTTGCATCATGAAGCTTTGAAAAAAATGTGTTTCACTGCAGGCAAGCTTGAAAAAATGGGCAGGACTGAAAAAAGTCCTTAATAACAATTTTTTTCCCCCATTCTTCTTCTGACATTTAATTTTTTTTCTGACAGAGATCATCTGTGTTTCTCAGTACCAGAGTAAAGAAGAATGAACATTCTTGCTCCTTGTAAGAATCTTATTGTTAGATCTTGTCTCTTGTACATCGTATCTGCTCACCTATTTAGCTGTTAGCAGTAGTAACATGTGCAGATGAGCTATTACATCACCAGCCAAAGATCCTATATTGGGAAAGGAAGAAAGGGTTTTCCTTTCTTTGACTCCATCTATTTTTTGGGGCTGATGAATTATTAAGTTAATAAGAATGTAAAAAAACCAATAAGCCCTGATGCAGAAGAGACATTTCTGTTTGCAGTATTTTGTGGCTGCGTGGTTTTATTCTGTTCTGTCAAGAATCAAAAATAATGGCACCTTTGCAGGATGTGAGGAACACTGTTCTCATAGGCCACCACATTGGAAGGCTCTTTTACTGAGAACAAGCCTTGGATCTGCTAGGCTGCAGTTTCCTCCTTTCCGATAAATATCTCTTTCCCGTTCCCGTTTGTTCTCAGGCACTGCAGCTCTCCACATTGCACCATCTGGACTACACACACTGATTGACGTCATTGGTAGTAAGAGAGACTCTTACTGTTGCAGGGAGAACGACATTTGATAAATCTTTTGGTTGTCTCTGAGTGCATCTCTCAGGTGACATCTCCGCTCCTTGGTTCCACCTCTCTGGTGGAAGTTCATCATCCCTCCAGTAAGACCAACTCATTGATTGCCTCGTCATGATTTTTTAGCCATGGTATCATACCAGACACAGGGCAGCTTTGCACCTGAAAATCTTCTTTCCCTGGGGATTTTTGAAGGTGCTGGGAGTGGCTGAAATCCACCTGAATCACTGTCAAAGGGAAGCTGATAATTACACTTCCTCTCACTTAAACCCACATCTTTCCATACAGTCTTTATTCTGAAAGCCAGCCCCGTTATCTCTCCTCTGAGCCAGGAGCAGCACCTTGCTCTACCGCGTCTCTTCCTTCCTATTCCTCCTCCTGAGGGACCACTGATTGCTGCTGTATTTACTCCCAGCCTGGCCACATTTCACCTACCTCAGTCACTCACGTGCTTTTTCAGAACTCTTTGCAATAATTCATGAAAAACAGTAATGCTTATGAGGTAGGGAGTGTATTTTCCTATCCCCTTGCTCTCTCTTTCTCAGACTGTTGATTTTGAGTTGTTCAAGCTTAGTGTCAAAACTAAACGCAGGTATTTACGTGTATGCTTTCAGTATCTCCATGTCTCTCATATTCAGGTGGTTGGGCAGTCAGACAGATACTTTGAGTCAGCCTCTTCCAGGCACCCAGACCAGAGGCTGTCTTGCCACGTGCCTCCAAGGCATCTGAGGGTGCAGGAATATCAGGACTTCCTCAGTTCCCAGGTTATCCGGATTTTCTTCTTCTCTGGGACACAGGAGGCAACGGCACTCACCTCGTTTATGCTGAGTACTGAAGGAAAAACATTGCATTGGCAACTGCCCAATGTTTCTCCGTGTCATTGCCCTCCACAGCAAACAGTGCTTAGTACTGAAGCATTATGGGCTTCCAATAACTCATGTATGAAACATTTGATGTTTACAGGACTTTTTCAGTCCTTTGATATCTCTACGTTTGCTGTTATGAAGTAACTAACTGGGAAACTTCACAGCCATGAAAATTTGTCATGTAAGTGACTGAACTTCCCTACCTGCTAATAATGCAGCTTTATATAGGACCAAATTTTTCAGCATTCTTTTGTCATCCTTAACTCATGAATGACAATGACAAACATTGTCTGTGTGACACAGTTCAGTAAAGTTCCTTAATGACAGGTCTGTCTTCCTACCTACAAACAGTTCCCATAGTACCAGACTTAAATATTCAGGCCTGTTTATTAATTCAAGGCATGGATCTAGTGGATGCCTTTGCATCAGCTACTGGTACAAGGTTATGCTCTTATTCTGTCTTTGGTTGTTTCAGAATTATTCAAATATTTAAAGATAGCTTCCTTAATTTTTTGTAAATAATAACAACAACAAAAAAAATCAGTACCCAAAACTACAGGCTTGAAACTAGATGACTCCCATATGTAGGAGAAGTGGGGTTCTGGAATAGTTTTCCAATCAGAGTTTGGGGACAGAAATATGAATGTTAGCATGGAGTTTCCTCAGCTGATGAAGGGATTATGTGATGCGGCTGCTTGTGATATCCTGAAACTGAAGAGATCCCTTCTAGTCTTACACTTAGTGAACAAAAAAAAGGAAAAACACATTAATACGAACAGAAATATATTTGTATAAATACAAAATTGTAAATATACAAATATAGACCTCACACACTGGAAAACATCTGAAAATGAAAAAGTAATTTCCATAAAGATAAAAGCTATAGGAATGTGAACACGCAGGGAAATATCCAAAGAAATAAAGATTTAGCTTAATAAAGGCTAAAAGTAGCCTCATAAATTATTGTTATGATCCTGTGGAAAAATAAATGTTTAAAAATTGTATTTATTGAACTGTTGCATCATAGAATCAAAGTACTTACTGCTAGCTTTCTGCTTGAAAAACATCTCCAAAGTGTATAGAAGAGCAAATGCTTAAATTCAGTGACAAGTGAATTAGGAAAGCTTCGGCATGCTGTTTGTTTGAGGAATATCGATAGTGTAAGCTAGAAGTGGGCAAACAGTGCAATAACAAAAAGTGACTCCAGGGAGCCGAGATGTTTGTCTTTAATGGGAAAAGAAAAAGAAAAAAAAAGATGTTTTGACACATAACAGAGAAAGGAGAGCTTTTAAAAGCCTACCTGGAAAGCAAATGCACTCTTTCATTTTTTGTTTAACTTTGTCAAGACATGCAAAAGGCTTGGTACCTTGAGAGGCTGAAAGTCCCGCTCCCTCTGGTGCTGCTGAACTCAGGGAATTTGGTGGCCTTCTGTCCGTCCCTCAATATCAGGTCACAGATGAAGGTAATTAAAGCAATACAGATTTATGTGGTGGGAGAAAGTAATGAAGGCAGCAATATGTGCTACTGCATCAGGCATGGATTCCTGTAAAGCAGCTTCAGAGAAGCCAGAGTGAGCCAGTGCCAGTGGTTATTGATTCAGGTATAGGATATCTCAAGGACAGGGCTTGTCATGTGTGAACGGGAATGGGACAGCAAAATGCACGATCCAGCCCTGAAATAATGGACTTAGCTAGAGAGGTCAGCATGCTTAAACAGGTTTCTTACTCCTTAATATTACTCTTTGTGGTGCTATCCCCTGTAGCCCTTTGACTATGTGTAATACTAATTTACCTTTCTAAAATAAATGATAGTCTTGCTGAGATGCCCTCTCCAGCTGAGTATGCCATCTGTTACTCCAGCACTGACACCTCTACCTGTCCACACCTTCTACATGAACATGTCCATCCGCAGACTCACCTGGCTTTCAGGCAGTCACACAAGATTTATGTGAGAAGCCACACAGAAGTGGTCCTTGCATAGGAGACCTGGATTACTTGGGTCTCCTTCTCCTTAAGGTAAATTTAATTCGGCCAGTTGAAGGCAGAATCAGTGGAAAACAGCCTTCATGTTCTTTCATTATTTTGCACGTACATTTTTTGAAATCCAGTTATTACCATGACTATGACCACCCAGCTAGGACAAGCCAAACTAACGAGAGGTGTTTTCCAAATGAAGCAGAAGCTCAGTTAAGGAACGGCTGCTAGCGGACTGCCAGAGCCCCTTTCTGAGGATATGCAGAGGAGCTGAAATAAAGGATCCCCTGGACCCCAACAGCTCCCTGGGCTCCGTGGTGACCTGCAGGCTGGCTTCACTGCGGGGAGGCAAGTGCCTGGTCTGCAGGCTCTGTTGCAGGGGGGTCTCAGCATCAGGCACTCCGACTGATGGGAATGTGAATAAAAGTGCTTAAGAGACTCTCCTCCGAGTTTCATTTTGTTGCAGTTGGCCCTGACATTTTATTCCTCTTAGCTGAGTGAAAAATTGCCGCTCTTGGTAAATAAGCTGTTTAGGTATCTGTCATCTTAATGTGTTCTTTTTCGGGAGTTAAAAACAGACCTCATAACCACATGGAAGACCTGGACTTTAGTTAAAGACATGGCTTTGCAGGAAAGGCAGGCAATTGTTTTTATACTTGTAAGACCAGCAGCAGATCATTTGCAGCATTGCTACTGAGCTACAGGTAGAGAAAATTTCATGCAGAAAGTCTGAGCAGTGTGATTTAGAATCACAGAACAGTTTGGGTTGGAAGTCACCTTTAAAGGTCATCTAGTCCAACCCCCCTGCAAGGAGCAGGGACATCTCCAACCAGATCAGGTTGCTCAGAGCCCCGTTCAACATGGCCTTGAATGTTTCCAAGGATGGGGCATCTACCACTTCTCTGCATAACCTGTTCCAGAGTTCCACCACCCTCCTTGTAAAACTTTTTTTCCTTATATCCAGTATGAATCTACTTCCCTCCCATTTAAAACCATTACCCCTTGTCCTATCACAACAGCCCTGCTAAAGAGTTTCTCCCAATCTTTTCTATAAGCCACCTTTAGGTACTGGATAAGGTCTCCTTAGAGCCTTCTCTTCTCCAGACTGAACAGCCTTAACTCTCTCTCTCTGTCCTTGTTTAGTGAGGTCTTAGACTTCCACACTCAAAGGCTTGAGCCAGGCATGGAAAGAAAGCCCACTTTTGGTTATTTGTCCAGCTTTCTTGGAACAGAGCTAATGGTCATGACTCTGCAGCTGGAGATGGTGGAAGACAGAGCTCTTGAGGAGTGCTGCAAATTCACTCCCCTTAGCTTTACAGAGGGGATAAAGTATCGGTAAGCTGAGCTTTCAAATTGTGAGCTCACCGTTTTTCACCCTGTCAGCATTATGATACTACAACCCCCCAAAGCACGTGGACATTTTGGTGAGGAGTTTCAAAAGCTAGGCTGGGTGTTGCTGAGTGTCCTGAGAGTGCCAGGGCTCCTGTGCACAACAAAGGGGTGCTAGATGAGTGTGTCATGGCTTTCTGGCTCTCTCGCTGCTGTCATTTACTTTATTTGCTTACAGATATTAAAAATAAATTCTTTTTATACAAAACAAGACCATATTTCTTTACTTGCTGAGGGAAGATGTATTGTTTATGTTATCAACCAGGAGCTGCAGCTCCAGAGCAGGACTGGGCTGTGCTAGGTAGGAGCTGTACACTGATGGGAGAGCAGCTTCAGCCAGGTGGAGGAGGATGAGGAAGCTTGGAGTCAGTGGTGGACAGCTTCATGCGCCACGGTCTGAGTGCATTGGCGATTTTCCCTGCTTTGTGTTCTTACTCACCCTCTCCACTGAATGAACAATGGAGGCTTTGGATGACATTTAAGGCAGCAGCTTAACCATCCACTTGAATAAAAACATCCTGTATTTCCATGGGAGGTGTCAGTGTAGTAGCCCTGATTAATTTAATTTGTTAGCATTAAAGTGTAAATAAAGATAGTACAGCAAGCATAACGTAAAATGACAGAAGCAGGAAATAGGGAATATAGATCACATTAATCTCAGCCCAAGTGATCCTGCTGTGCCATGCATCAGATGGTTCATTAATTGTGTGAGGGGCTGTGGCCTAGAGAGAGATGACCAACAGGCACGTTCTTTTCCTGTCAGTCCCTCTGTTTAGACAAGGAGTTTTGGGAATATGTATGATTACTGAGTAAAATCACAGTTGTCTAGAAACATTAGTGCTATAGGAATTGCCACCTTCTTCCACTAAAATCAATGCAGGAGATATGTCTAAGAATTTGCATGGTAGTGACGAGTGATTTTGTATTATTCTGTGTGAATTAATGTGGGTTTGCCACTACTTAATGAATGTCTCAGCTGCCCATCCTACTCTTCTCTGTGTCTGGAAACCTACTCTACATCAGGCAACCTTAGCCTGTGGTCCATGGCTGGTCTTCCTCCAAGAGGTCAGCCAAAGGCAATTGTCAGAAGCGAGGCTATTGAGGGTAGGTTTAAATTTGTGACACTGGAAACCATAACCAAACCACAGGGCACATATTAGCATCTTGCAAATCAAAGCAGCTTGAGCATTGCTGCTGCAAATCTAAATAACCACTCAGGTAGGTACAAGAACGAGCCTTGAGCACAGATGCCAGCTGTATTTAGATGCAGCCGAGGCTCTGCTTCTCAGATTTTGCCCTGCTGTGTTATCTGTACATCGGCCTCACTTGCTTGAAGCTGCAAATGTCTTGAAAGGGAGCCTATACCTGCAGACATTTTAATATGCTTCCTCCTCCCTTTTTTCTGTGATTTGCTCAGCGCCTTTTCCTGACTTGATTAGGTATGAGAAGGTCATTACTTCATAAATAAATGCCCTATAAAGTACATACATAAAAACATACACTTTTATATATATATATATAAAAGAATACATACTATAAAAATAAAAATAAAAAATAAAAATAAAAATAAAAATAAAAATATAAATATAGCAGCCTTCCAGTACCTAAAAGGAGCCTACAGGAAAGATGGGGAGGAACTCTTTATTAGGGAGTACAGTGATAGGATGAGGGGTAACAGTTTTAAACTGGAAGAGGGTAGATTTAGATTAAATATGAAGAAGGGTGATAAGGCACTGGAACAGGTTGCCCAGAGAAGCTGTGGATGCCCCATCCCTGGAAGTGTTCAAGGCCAGGCTGGATGGGGCTTTGAGCAACCTGATCTAGTGGAAGGTGTCCCCTGCCCATGGCAGGGGGGTTGGAACAGGATGATCTTTAAGGTCCCTTCCAACCCAAACCAGTCTGTGATTCTATGATTCTATACAACAGAGGGGAGTTTTAGTTTCTATACAAAATTTGGGAGTTTTAGTCCGCCTTTTCTCCCCCTTCTTGCCCAGTGCTCTTTGTGGGCTCTGCTGCTGTTGCCTGTGTTTTTCTGGCTGTCGTTCTGCACACTTCCTCCAAATCCATGGTAGGATGTAAACCTGTCAAAACTTAAGTGAATTGAATTAATCTCAGAATATTCCATGTACAGATTTTAAATTATTTCCTTTTGACACCTATACACAAATAGACACACTTTGGCTTTGATAAGCTGATCCTCTCGCTGAATAGACTGTAACAGCGTTACTGGCTTGGAAGAGGAGACATCATCTTCCTTGATCTTGTTAGTTGCCTGAAACCCAAAAAACTCCCACCAAAAACAAACCCCACATTTTGTCTTTGTTGTCATTCTACTTATTCTGAAACCACTGTTAGTAATATGTTTTAATTTTAGTGTTTAGGATTAGTGCTGTAATAAATCCTGATTTATAATATAGCAAAATTTTCCTTAACTTTAACTACTATTAAGAACAAATGTTAGTGCCTTGTCTAAGTTAGATGTCACAGTAACAGATGTTAAATAACATCTGCTAAAGCATGACCAGCCTTCTCTGGCCACATCTGCCCCGCTGAAAAGGCTGTGCTCTTGGAAATAACAGGCTTTGAAATGAAAACTAAATAAGAAGCATGGGCCTGAGCAAGGTGTGGAAAAGCAACGAGCTCGGGAACTGGCTTCAGAAGTTCTGTGCTCTGGGAAGCTCTCAAAATGGTCCAGCTGCACACTTTTAAAGATAAAAGCTGCAAAATTTACTTTTGGAGAAGGCACCTCTTAGAAAATATGCATGGATCTTGTCCTTACTGCTCTCTCCCTTTATCTTTTTAGCCAATAAAAGGAAGAAAAAACACATTTTTTTTTTTAAATGTAAATTTTAAAGTATCAGGGACAAAGTTTTAAGCTGCACTGCCTATACTCTTCTGAGAAATAGCTTTGAAAATAATGAAATTAATAAAAAAACCCCTCCACTTCTCATAATCAAGTTTTTATGCCTGCCTCTCAGATTTAGAAACTGGCCTTCCATGTGTCTGGGATTTGCAGTCTAAAGCTTGATGGCTGCAGTTCCAGAGAACAAACAAAATCTCTTCTGAAAAAAAAACAACCCCAAACCTATCGAGTGTGGCCCTGCCTGTCAGTCACCTCAAATTTCTTTTGTTGGCAACCCAAGGAGATAAGAGCTGAGCAGCCTCAGCCCGGCAACTGTTTCCAAGCAAAGAAGCCTGCAGAAGCGGGGTGATGGGAGGAGGTTCGTTGTGACTAATGCGAACTGATAGTCCTTGCAAGGGGATGGCAGGGCCTGAGGGGCCGTTCGCCTCCTCTTGTTTGGAGGGAGCCTGTGGAAAGCAGCCTGGGTCAGGAGGAGCCGTTCATATTCCCTCTCTGGAAGAGCAAATGTGCACTGGCGCTAATGAGTGTGGAGAAATGAGAATGCTGTGATAGCATCCCTGAGTGTTTCAAAGGTGTAGATCAGGGATGAAAGTAATCTTTGTTTTTTCTCTCTTTTCTTTTTGAATTTAAGGCCACTACGTAATAAACAAAAACACAGACCTAAGAGCTGTATTGGGGTGGACAGGGGGGCTTTCAATGACATTGCTTGCTAGGAGGGCCTAAAATAAGGGAAATGTCCCTTTTGGTGCATGTGTCCTATTTTTTAAAACAGCTATTTATTTATTAGTACCTCCCTCATTTCCCCAGCTTTTCCTGTGACTGGCCCTTGATATCCCTTCTTAATGTATTTTTTTTCTCTCTTCGTATTGTTTCTCAAAAAGAACTTAAAATGCAACAAATAAACCACTACTAAATGTATTGCCTTCTTCTGAATTAACAGCCTCTTCACTGGATGCTGCCCACAGTTTTCAGGCCCTTCATCCTGCTTTGCTTTGAACGCAGTCCTGAGATTCCCTACTGAGAAGAGGAGATGGAGCTTTTCCTTTGCCTTCTCCCCAGCCCACTCCTCCTTCTGCAGTTGTCAAGTGTCAGATGTGATTACGCTGTCCTAAGGAGAGAGCTCCTTGCTCTGGCACTGTGAGAAACCGTGTAATTGGCAGTTATGTGGGGGTGGTGGGAAGCGGGATCGCCTGGGCTTGGGCACGAGTGATAATCTAGCCTGGTTTTACATGCCCAGAGCCCTGGCCAGGCTCACAGTGATGACGATAAGAGGATGATGATAATAATAATAAGATGTCACCGTGGGTGATGCCGTTCCTGTCGCGGGCAGCCAGGAAGTCAGCAGCACTCCTCGAGGACCGGCCGGGGTGACCTCAGGTGCCCTTCTGCAGCAAGATGCTTTGATGGCAAAGCGAAGCCGACTCTTCACTAGCCAGCTAGCACAATTTAGAGAAAAGGCGGATGTGTGAGTTTGAGGAGGGAAGGGAGGAAGCTACTGAGAACATTATAGGCTTCTTTTCATGAGGCTTTGCAGGAATAATTATTAATAAGAATGGTTGATTAATAAAAACATAGTAGACAGCATGGGTTTTCAGCAGAGTGGGAATACTATAGGGTACTGAAATATTTCTGCTGTGTTTCTATAAATAAACATGCAGTTACTGAGAGAAAACCTTTATGGAGCCATAACAGGAAACTCATCTCCAATTAAAACCTCAGCATGATGGACAGCAAGTCCTTGTGCAAAAAGGGGATTCAAGTAGTTGAAATGCTTTTCCTATTGTGCAGCAAAGCAACTGGACAAGGAAATGTAAGTGGGTCTGTCAGGATATTGCCAGGTTAGACCCTGCGGCTCGACGAAATGTGTGGTGTCCTGAGGTAGCTGGCACTGCCCGGGGTTTGATGACAATTGGGAGCAGCCTATGAAAATGGGCATCGGAGAAGCTGGAGAGATGGGACCCTGCGTCCTCTCACCACCATTCTGCAAACACCTGTGAACAAAGTGGTCTGGGAGTTCAGGCCATGATGAAATGGTTGAAAGGGCTCTTAAATGGAGGCTTTGGAAATTAGTTGTCCAAATGCTTTTATTTAATTGTAAATAAGAAGACAATACAAATTAAATCTGCAGAAAAAAACAGCGTATGTTTGGAAAATGCAACGTAAAATCAATAAATTAACTAACTCTCTATTAAATCAAACAAGCATTCATTCATATCCTCGATTCCTTAAAAATAGTTTTCCACAAAGCCTTCTCATGAGGTAAAATCAGTGGAAGAGAGAGGTACGCAGTGCTTTTGGAAACAGATCTGTACGGATTTAAGAAAAAATAAGTTCTGTGACTATTGATGATTTACATCCTTTATTGTCTTCCTGACTACTTTTGCTGCTCAGAAGTATTCGTTGTTTTGCTTGAACAGAGCAACCCCAAGTCCCATGGGCCTTTATCTCTGCAAGAGAACTTCAGTCAATGATTTGGAAAGCCTGGAATCAAATAAAAATTGAATTATAATATGCAGTTAGAGGTTAACTAAATAATCTAGAAGATAAATGTATAGATAGAACAATCTAAGTTAGAATGATTTGTATATGTAAAAACGGACTTATTTAGAGATCTTAGAAAAAGTATTCATCAATTACAATTACTGGGCAGGGTTAGCTAATCTTTGGCTTTGTTTTAAATTAATTTACTAAATTAGAAATCACATTGTTTGAAAGCAGGACTTTATAATTGGCTGGAAAAAGCATTGTGATTTAAAAGATTTGGGGTAGAGAAAGGTGTGTAACTGGTTAATTCAATGTTTAACACACAGGAAGAGCAACAGCTACTTTATGTAAATCTCTTTAAAATGTTTCTTTGGTAAATGACTGCAGAGAGAAGTAGTGCTTTTCAGAAACATAGCTGAAATTGTCAGTGGAAAAGTTAGCCTCTTTGGCAGAAATAAAAACTCCAAACAACAAAAAAAAAAAGACAGAGAACCTAAAATTTAGAGTCTTAGATAAGAAGAAGATCTGACAATGCTGCCATGATACTACTATCATAGCAGGCTCATCATCTCTGTGATGAATCATTGGTTTCCTATGTTTTCTTTCAAAAAAGTTTTGCCACTGATTTTTGAATCATATATACTGTTTTTTAAATATAGCTATAATTTAATATTTTGGTAAAGAAGTACTTACCAGTTATTTATCAAATGTGTTTTGGTAAGATTTCATATGTTACAAATGCTAAAAATTAAAGTAATTTGAGCTGATAAAATTATAGAATTATTATTACCATACTGTAAATGTCACTGTGACAGAATAGCAGATTTTAAAATGCTGAGCCATGGACATCTGTTAGTTTCTCAACAGTTACCATTATTTTACTGCAGTGAATATCATTCTAATTTTTCTGTACCATTTTTAGGTTGCTTTTGTGCCATATGGGCATCTTTTGATATTTGGGAAAAACTTAGAATAGAGTCACTTTGATGTACAAATCCTGAATTTGAATGAATTCTTTGTTCTCCCTTTATTTCTGTTTTACATGGAGCACGGTCCACACATGAAGGGAAGGAGGGCAGAAATTTAGCAGTGCCTTTGCTTGTGCTACATAAGGCCCTGACTTCTGTTGCACCCTTGTGAAATTGTTTAATTCCTCCCTCCAAATTTCACTTTTTTTTTTTCAAAATGTTAATATTGTTGCCTTCAGATGTGATATATTTTATTTTAGCGCCAGGTCATGGTCCCTCCTGCCCTCTCTCGTTCAACACAGGAGAGAAAAGAAATTCCACAAGATGATCAAGAATTTCTTGTCACCCTTGCAGTAGCCTGAGCATGACTTTCTCTGAGCTGTACCCTTCGAGGCGTGCTCTTCACCTCCTCTTATTGGCATCTACAGTGCCTAGCAGAACACCAGCACTGGTTTAAATAATCTCACTTCTCCTGGTACCATGAAGTGACAGGTACAAAAAGCTCCTTTTTTCCTGACTGATAGAAAATGTTAGACAAGACAGTTCAAGACAGGTCCTGTGCTTGTGTTAGTCAGCACATATGCATCAGCTGAGCTCTTACTTCTTGTCCTCAGCAGTTAGCTCTTCTTCTGGAAATATCCTACCATCTGCAAATATAAAAGCTTACTTCATTCTCACCTCTGCTCTGAGACGATTGGCAGAGTTTGTGTGTGGGGTGAAGGAGAGAGGGCTCCTGGCCCCTGAGATGTCCCCTGCGCACCCACTCATGCTGGTGTCAGCCCATGTGAACAAGGGGCATCAAACTTTGGGGACTGGTGTCATGGGGATCCTCATTGGTGGCTCAGCTCTTGCAAGGAGGTCAAAGCAACAGCCTGGTGGACACATGTGCTGGGCATTTGTCCTGTCAGGGTCAGAGGGCAGGGTAGGACTCATGCACATAGCGGTGCCCAAAATCAGATCCCTCACTCCCAGATGTCAGCTTTTCTCCCCCACTGTGCACTTGTCACGTGTGTTGCATGGGTCGGGCTTATGGCTTGACTGCGATGATCTGTGGTGCATGAGCCACATTGTCTAACAAAAGGCAAATTACAGTGTTTACTTTGGAAAATAGTGTAATGTTCAGGAATGACTGAAAGGCCATTTTATCTGTTCTAAATAGTCAGAACAACTCTTTGCTTAAATCTAGCTTGTTTCACCTGAATTTATAGCCTTACATTCTCAGGAAGACATTTTCTTTTATATTTTAAGCCTAACTAGAGAGCACTGGCTTATTTTTTCACACAGAAATGTGCTTGTTAGAATGCTAATGTAATACGCTCAGTTCATCAATGATTTCCAGGTCTCTGATTCATGTAATGGAATCAAATTCCACTGGAGCAAGTGAACTGCAAAGCGTAGCCTTCTTCCTACAACATGTATCTCCAGGCACTGGAAATCTACTAATACTGAAATAAAAATAAGTGTAAGCCCCATTGTGAATGGGGAGGAAGCCAAGCATGCTTTTGCTCAACTGACAAGCGTGGGAAGTCAAGAGACAACTTAATTGAACAATTGGTTCTCAACTGGATGAAGTCTTAAGTTACATGAATGACAAAACTATCAATTATTTAAAAAAAATACATGGTATTTCTTGCAGTAGAAACAGAATGTAGTAATTACGGGTTGAGTTTTCTTCTTTCACAGCTCAAGAGAGGGACTAGACTCCAATTCCAATTGACACAGCATGAATTAATTGTACTTTCTCATAGTGTAGCTTTAGAAATCGTTTGCATCTTACATGTCACTTTATACTTTTAATAGGTTATAAAGAACAGTTTCAAAAGAATAGCTGTCTTATATCAGAGAGAAAATATATCTTAGAATCATAGAATGGTTTGATTTGAAAGGGACCGTTAAAGGTCATCTAGTCCAACCCCCCTGCAAGGAGCAGGAACATCTCCAACCAGATCAGGTTGCTCAGAGCCCCGTCCAACCTGGCCTTGAATGTTTCCAGGGATGGGCCATCCACCAGCTCTCTGGGCAACCTGTTCCAGTGTTCCACCAGTGTTCTTTGTCCTCTCCTCCATTCCTTCTTTCCTCTTTATAGTTAGTTTTCTTCTTTGTTTGTTTTTTTTTTTTTCTGTGGCAGGTAGACAGGTTGCTGGTGAACAGGACAGGTAAGTTCCCAGCAGAGCTGGCAGGCAGCAGCTGAAGCCAAGTGACAGGTGTTGTTATGAGTGATGCCTCCTGGGCTCCTGTGTGCTGCCTTGAAAAACAAGACTCCCAGACGTCACAGAAGAACCCAGGAAATGAAGGACTGGAAAGGTACCAAGGGGGAGACTGGAAGTGTGACTTCTGCTCTCAGCTCTGTCACCGACCTTCTGAGCTTCTGCAAGTTACTGCAAAGCTCTTCCTTCTGGCTGTTTACTTGTCACTAGTGCTTCTTCTGACAGTTCAAGCAGCATCACACGAGAGTTGAGTCAAGCAAAATGAGAACTTTTCTTCCAACCCACAGGTTTCTCCTTATCTGCTCACACTTGCCTACTCTCTATCTACTGGGTCCTGCCACTACCTATTTCTAAGGGTGAGTAGAAATCTTACTCCTTTATTTTGCTTGTCTTCTGATTTATGCTGTATGAGGGCTCCCAAGCAGGTTTATTATATATTTTTTCTGATTTTTAGATCCCCTTCAAATTTTCCAGTGTTATGTCAGACTTCATGGAGTGCAGTCTACTGAGAATAAACCTTGCAGACCCCTTTGAACTCATAGGTGTTGGTGGACCCCAAGTTAAAAAAACAATATTGTTCAGTGAGCTCTCAGGTTTGTTAATCCTGTGAGACCCATGGTAAAGGAAATTTCAATGTTTTTCTCTTTAAATCTTGCCATAAATACAAGGAAAACTGTCTCTTGTCTCTCCGTGTACTCTGTATTCTGGTGATAATATCTAAACAGGAGCATTTGCAAGATTGTGAACACAAATGAGACGGGGCAGAAAAGTATTTTTTTTTTTTTTTTTTTTTTTTTA
>WHYT01016637.1:106019-172982 GCA_009806455.1 Tetrax tetrax | reverse complement strand
AGACCAAAGATGGCACCACATCTTTATCAGTTTACTAGCAAGTAACTTCTGATCTCGAATTTGGTAAAAAAAAAAAAAAAAAAAAATTGGGATAACTTGCATAACCTGCTAGAAACAGAGATGTCTGGGGAGCTGTTGTGATCTTGCAAAGTGTCAGCTCAGGACTCAGTGGTGATGCAAAGGATGCACTGATTGTCAGGAATCTTGGAAACACTATTGAGAGACAGGCTCATTTTCTTTACTGCAGAACTCCGTTTTGTAACATTGAGGATGCAAATAAAGTGCAAGACATTTGTGTACTCTGAAGTTTAAGAGCTCTGAAGTGAGAAGACCAAAGGAAAGCATTATTGTCTCTGTCCTTTGAAATGTTGTTAGAAATCTGATTTTGTTAATGTATTGACTCTGAAATCTCCAGATCAAATACCAATTTATTTCAATGCATCGGGAAATTGGAATATGAGGAAAAAACCCCTCTTTTTGGAATAAAGAGGCAGGGGCTTTTGGTATTTGAAATGAATCATAATCTTTCTCCAGAAAGATTGCGGTTGTCTTTTAAAAAAATAAGAAAGGAAAATAAAAGGGTTTTTTTTAAATACTTGAGCCTAGTTGTGAAACACTTTGTGTTTTGCCGGTCTTACGAACATCTGTGGGAGTTCTACTTCAGCCTTGAAAACAATAAGTCAGTGGGATTAAGAAATGAATACTGTATTTGGCATTTTAATTATTGGTAGGAAGTCATGAGACATTAATATAATGCATTAAGATGTGAAAACTGAGTTCAGGATGTAATCCTCATTGTTTATGTTAGAGTTGCACTGGTCTGACAGCAAAATAGGAACTGAGACACTGTTTCCACATTTTTTTTAAGAAACATATTAAGTGTTCTTTTTAGCTGATTAAATTGATTTCCTTTCAGATGTGCAGCCTGCGAGCTAAAAGTCTGTATTTACATTATAAAATTGCCATCCCTAGACATTCAAAATGCATGAATCAGAACATTAAAATCATGACATTTCACAATATACTAAAATCTTGGATTTTTTTTGCTTCCTAGATTTTCTTGAGCTTGAAAATGCCACGTTTTCTTTCTTTGTAACCACAAGAGACAAGAAACTTTTTCCTTTCTTTAATGCAATTGAGCAGCTTCAGGAGAAGTCTCACTGTCTAGTGCCTAGTCCCAGCAGATACAAATGAAATAGCTGTGAATATGAAATATCCCAAGGTTTGTAATAGGAACATGAGAGCTGACAGCTGGATGATTGATGTACAGGTAGTGTAAAAAGAAGTCTGGAGTCCAAAGCCTCACTCTCAAGGCTGTGCCTGTCAGATTGATGTGGGATTTGATGACTGGACTTCCCCAGCCACCTCCAGACAAGACGCAGGGTACCAAGCTCCCAAAGATACAGTCCAGCCATTCTCCTATAAGCTTCTCCTAAAGGTTCATACTAAACTCCAGAACACTGTACCTACAATAGTAATCAAGGATGAGGATTTATATCCTAAATGTTTTTTTTTTTTTCAACTTATGCAGTCAAGAGAAACCCATTGTTTACATTTCAGTGTGGATGGACACTTCTAGAGAGAATAATAGCATTCAAGAACAAACTTATGGGAGAGACGCATCCAGGGAGTGATTCACCCCATACTAAGAAAGATGGTTTGAATTCTTAGAAGGAGTTGACTGATGGAGAGTCCTCTCTCTTCTCCTTCATGTCTCTGGAAGGACCACTGACACCTCGATGGCCACGATTGCTTAGGCTATGGTGCCTTGGACAGCTGACCACACCTGGAGAGGGGAGGAACTGCTTTCCCCCATAAGTTCTCCTACTTTTCCCTGAGTCAAAACTAAAGCTGATCCTGCTCTTCTCTAGCTTTTGGGATTCAAAGATGAACACATTCTGCCATCACCGGGAGATTCTGCCTCTTGGAATTAGCTTGAGAAAAAGCTCCCATTTCTATTGAATTGTTCCTATTAGTATCCAGAAAGCCAGTACGGTAAAGACTTTAGTAGAAAGCTGTCAGTGTGCACCTAGAAATCAATCTGACATTGATTTACTTTGCCAAAAAAATATTCACTTTCAATTCTTTTTTGCTTGATGGGTGTTATTTTTGGGTTATTTCAAGACAGTTACAAAAATCCCATTACATGATCCTGCCAGACCCCACATAAGAGTGAATGACCGCACCCAGAGCATTGAAGCAGCCTGTAGGTCTGACCACTGTGCTATAAAGCGGGACCGTGCTTATACACTGTCCCACTCAGATTGTTAATTTGGTTTAGCAACGCAGTTTTCAAAGTGGCCACAGAAAGGGCAGTGGAAAAATGGGTTGTTTAATGGTTGTGTGTGCACTCACGCACCCAGGGTGCATCTGCGTTTTCTCTAGGATGCCTGCCTAGTAGATGCGATTTTCATAGAGGTTTCTATTCTAGATGTAGGGGTAATTTTCTATTTTAAAACATAGCATTTGCGAAGGAGACTAAAAATATACAGCTTTAAGGAACTGCTTTATTTTGAGGATGCACTGTCTCTTACTAAAAAAAATCGTACTACCAAAGACAGGCCTAGAAAAGGTTTGGTATAAATCCTCAACAGAAGCCTGCCAAAGAGGCTAGTTTGTAGATGCCAGTTAGCAATGCTGGCATTGAATTAATTTCTCTGGTGCTGTTTTAAGCATGAAAGCAACAGCCTGGCAATACCAAGATTTTGATTCCTCTTGGTTCGGCAATCAACTGCTCATGCCCTAAGGTGCGCTGCTGAACGAGGGCTACACGTTTTCGTCTAAGTCAGTTGTAAAGCGAGTAACAACGTGCCACACTTCGTGGGAAAAGTGTCCCCGTGATTTCGCATACAAAAAGACTTCACAGTAGGCATGCGGCACTGCCTAGTTACGAGACGGATTTATTCAGATTTCTGCCTTTATTTGTCTATCCCTTATGCCTATCACTTAAATACACCCACTTCTAGAAAAAAACACATCAACAAATTGAAAGCTCGCGGTATCCTACGTAACAGTCTCTGTCAGAAAGTAATGAATATCATATTAAGTGAAACCACTGCAAGAATATCACTGATGTTACGTACAGAAAAATTTCAGCTACCGTGTTTACCTTCCATTTTGGGAGCAGCGTGATGAGATCTATATTGATGACAACATTCAGACTTCAGTTAGGAGTGACTGAGAATTTGTATCTTCGGCATCTGTTCCCCTTTCTTCCTACTCAGTATTTTCATTTAAAATAAGGCATGAAGACCTGAAATATTTTATTAAGTAATGTGCTTTTTGCATTATCTAGAATAACTCGAGCAATATAGAAAGAAAATGTTAAAAAGTTGAACTCCTCAGGGGAAAGTAAATTTCTCAAAGCACAAGTCTGCAATAAATCTGGATCAACATGTTGCCAAGAAAAGGCACTACATTTAACCTTTCAATTAGAACCTCCTTTTCACTGTACCATGCAACCTGCTGGAAAAGCGTCATCCTAAGACAGGTCTTTTTTTACCTGTCTTTAGCACAGGCCAGCTTATGAGAATGCACCTCAACCATCTTTCATCTTGGAGCAGTCATGGATTTTCTGAAACTTTCTCTGCTCAAGTGCTCGCTCCAGTAAATTTGAAGTAATCTCATCTTAAATGTGTGAAGAGCCATGCATTTAGACATTACAAACATTCTGGTTTTCTGCATAGGACTTTCTGAGAAGGCTGTCTAATGAGGTAGAGGAATTTACATCCTTGGAGAAGTTTGGGACTAGGCCAAGCAGATGCCCTGGAAGCAGCATGGGCGCTGCTGGTGCCATGCAGCTGTAGCTGTGAGAAAGGCACACAAACCTCCTGAGCTTACCCCTTGAGATTCTTCACAAACTGATTTTCTGTGAGGCACCCTGATGTCATCACTTTGATCAGCTAAGAGACAGTAGCTTTCAGCTGAACCTGTCCTGGGTTTCTGGCAAAAATCTCCATATTTGTAAGTGGGAACGGAGGGTAAAGGCACCTGTGCTGGCTGGAAGTCCAATTATGTTCCATCCCAAACTGATTTGCAAGAGAGTTCAAGCTACAAAACTCATAATCCTTTGTGACCATATCATCTGCCATGGATGAATGATATTATCAGGAAGAGTTTACCTAGGGTCCAGTCATTTCTGTAGCTACATGTAAAATTTGCTATTTTATTCATACAGCACTACTTTTATTTACTGCAGGCCCATGCATACAACTTCTTAAATAATTAATTTATAGAGAGATTGTATTTTTGAGCTGACACTGAAGAACCTTCTAAATTATGTTCAGATTGATTAGCTGACTCTCATTTAGGAGGAGATCAAATGGATATTAACTGAAATGTAAATATATGTTTAATGAAATGGTCACTGTCAAAATTATGTTTTTTACATTCCTCCAGTCTTAGTATGCAGATTACTGTCAATACAGTCAAACACAAGGAAAGATTTGATATTTCTTTGCAGTTTTTATTTTGATGGCCTAACTTGCTAAATATTATTTTTAAAACGGGTTGATCTCCACTCTTTTGTCTGCTAGGAGTGTGAGCTGAGTTACGTGCTTCTTTCCTGCTGAATACATATGTGACATGGTTTATGCATAACTCTTTTTAAATTATGCTAATATGTTGGAAACATATGACACAGAGATACCAGAAAATATACTGTACTTCAAACACTTCTGTAGTCATTGGCAGGACTTCTCAAACCTGTTCAGGCATATTTAAAAATCCAGAAAGTAGAATATATATAATTTGGTCTATGAATGATAACCTTGGCCCTTTTTTTGTGTGATAAACTTAGTTCAAGTACTTACAGTATCTTTATGGGCTCTAAAGCTTTTATTGTTAATTTGCAAGTAGGCCTTTTCAGACCTCTTAGGATTTTCTTTTCACAGCTAGATAGAGACTTGCTGTGAATAGAAGAGACCACGTCCAGTTACATCAACCAGATCAACCGACGATCCAATTTCTCATTTCATTAATGGGGATGCTACTTTTCTGAAATTCCTAGTAGCCTTCAGATGAAAAATGGGCTTAACAAAGCTGCCTGTGGTTGGTTTGTTTTCCTGAATTGTGCTACACCATGCTAGACCCTCAGGATGGATAGAAGTTAACATGCTGTATCAATAAATAATGATAATTGTAATAGCATTTTAAATTCACTAATTATTCCCAGGACTAGATAGCTATTTTGCTGAATGTATGTGAACCAGAATGTAATCTAACAGCACCAATTGTTTTTTTTTCCTTCCTACTAAAGCTGTGTGAATGCTAATGTGACTCCCAGCAGAGATGACTCTCAACAAGGAGAAACAACACTCAGAACATACAAGCAGTAAACATACAACTCCAGTATGGATATCCTGTCATCCTGTAGGGCATTGGTGGAAGATACTTTTCATATTCCCACCATACTTGCTCAAAAACCGAGTTCAATTCAAACAGGTCCTCAAATGGGACCGGAGTCCTCACGGATGCAGCAAGGAAGCTGTGAACAGGGGAGCTGTCAAGGGCACGTGTCTGCTCCCAGGTGGGATCTCCTACAGGGTGTTTTGGTTATGCTAAGTACATTTTTTTCAGACAGATAAATCTTATGGCAAAAATCTCTGACCAAGTCCATTATTTCTAAGATGGGAAGCTGTGCTTGCAGATTGCTCAATGGGACCCCTGAGTGTAGAGATTTCAGGACACCAAAGAGCTCAGATGCTAATTGCAATCTGTAATCTTTCCGGTAGAAGAGCTTCTTGGGTTTGGAAACAATGGTGCCCATTTGCTTAGCTCACCAGCTTTATGCCCTTCCCTCTCCCTGTCTCACAGCTCCATCTGTTTCCCCAGTTTCCTGCTTGTGTGCTCTTCTGAGCGGATCATTAGACCTGCCCCAACCACCACCACCATGGGAGCTCCTTCAGATGTGTTTTCTCTCTGCTTTGCACTAGTGCAGGTTTTGGAGCTGTTTCCTGACAGCTTCCCATCCTTCTTGACCTTGAGGGATTTCTAAAAGTAGGGTGGACTGATGGTGTTTGCTAACAAAATCATTTCTCAATTGGAAAGGAATAAAATAAAATTACATAGGAAAAAAAAAAAAAGTTGCATCTCCAAATAGAGTCCAAATGATGGTAACAAAGAAGTGAATGTTATCTACTTGTAAGCTCTACAAGTGAAGTATAAGCTGTACAAAATAAAAATGTTAACCCAATCCCATCCAGTCCCATGCTGGAGAATTTGCATCTGCTACAGCTCTGTGTCTCTGGCTGCTTTGCAGGGCCTCCAGTAATAATAAATTTGTCAGCATGGTCTCCCTATTGCCATATACAAAACCCCTAGCACTCTGCAGCTGAAAAATCTGGCTTGTGTGTGCACTTTGCCAGTTTAGTAAGTAGCTGGGTGTTGTTGCTGGTTTTTAATTTTATTTTTTTTTTAAATTGTGGTGCTAGCTATGAGAGTGTAGCTTGTCATATTTTACAGGGAATTGCACCCTTTTATATCAAGTTATGCATTTCCTACGCAAGCATTTGTTTGTGTATGCATTCATCTTGTGCAAATAAAACGTAAGTGACAACATTCCAAAAACATCAAAGGGAGTTAAAGTACACAACAATGTGAATTTCCGTCTTTCAGTATTCATCTTTCTCTTTGTAAAGTTTATTTTAGGGCACAAGGGGAAAAATTTACTGCTGTTTAGCTGGTTAGTCACAGCTGGTGATATTTTATTTTAGTTGTCCTATCATTATTAATATATCAGATAGTCACTATAATAATATTCATCAAAAGAAATTCATGAAATGTTCCCATCCTATATGCTTTAACTGGAATTTCATTGTAATTTAGGACAACTGACATGTTCATTTGAGCCAAAGTACTGTTAATACCTTAGTTAAACAAAATAATTCTCTTTATGCCTGAGCGCTGGGATATTATTTGCACCAGTTGCTTTAAAGTTGCACTGTCCAAAACTAAATATCCAAAAATGTTGAAGAACTTCAAAGCATCATAATGCTCAAGTAATCCAACAGGTATTAACAGTCTCTCCTCCCTAAAAAGAGAATCATTACATAACTAATTAATTTGCCATAGTAAATAATCCACTGACATTTACAATAAGCATCCCTATTGGTGGTTGAAATAAATATTATGTTGCACATAAAACTATAAATAGTAAGAATTTTGATGCCAGGCAGTTTCAAAATACTATGGAAAATAGATGAGTGCTGGCTAGGTGAAATACATTTGTATGTCTCAGAAACATGAGCGTGCGAAGACCGCAGCTATCTCTGAAAGTAACCAGCTGCCCAGCACCCTCCTGCCACGCTGGTGGGTGGCATCGGTCAGTATGTCTGACTAAGGTGAGGTGTCTGAAGTTTGTCTTTAACAGCTTTAGCTTGTCTCAGCTGGAGGGATATTCAGCATGAAGTCTCCATTTAAAGGCTGAAGCACGGTGTGTGGGATGGAATCTTCCCTGCACTGCCAGGGATGGTATGGACAACCTGTAGGATGGAGACAGAGATGAGTAGGTGGGGTAGTGTGGGACTTTCTAGGCAGGAGTGTAGTACAATTTTGGTTGCTCTCACACCTGCTGATCTTCACTGACCTGTGAGGTTACTGGCCAAAGCTGCCCATCGTGCCTCCCTTTCCCCAGCAGAGGTTATGAACCCCTTTGAGTTTCACTGCAGAGATGGGCTTGGTCTGTTACGGTGCCCTGACTGCCAACTCCATCCTTTAACATGTCCATGTTAACACATCTTTGTAGATGCAATATATATATACACAATCCACACATTATATATATATATATATGTGCATATATTACTAGGCCTCTAGCATAAGTTAGCAGAGATCATTTTGGCAGCGGTGGGTGAGGGCGATACTCCCTGCAGCTTTCTGGGCTGCCAGGAAGGAGCGTGGCCCCAGGGCAGGAAAGGCAGCCCATGAGCTGCTAGAAGCAGCAGCCTCTTGGCTCAGCTGCAGGGGAGGCAGCAGGACTCACAAAGTGATTTTTAAGTGCAAAGTATCAAAGCTGCAAGCAGAGAGGGCTCCCGACCGTGGGAGGATGCACACTTCAGTGCTTTAGGGTGTTGTAGCGGTACTGTGCCTCTGCCACGAATTACTGCAGGCCCCGCGTAGGTGTGACCCATGTGCTTCCTGACTTGTGTGGCTCACACTGCCGAAACAGAGGCATGCCAGTCCCAGCTTTCTGGAGCCCTGAGGACGAGCAGCATTTCCTGCGTCTCACAAGAAACCCCCCCCCCGGTTGCTCTTTCACCTCATCCTAATGCCTAGTGACACTACGTGCTGCCTCGCTCTCCAGCTGCCACCATAAACCTGGTTTTGTTTCTGACAGAAGATGGGGACCAGGCATACCCAAGGCTTGATTTGAATAAATCAGTTCCTGAGCAGCACGTGGACCTGGTCAAAGGTTTGCAATAGGAGATCCACCCTGGCTAGGTCTCAATATGTCGTCCTTTCCCTCACAAAAAAAACGGGCAATTTTGTAAGCTACATTATATGTTATTTTCTTGTGGTTGGTAATTATTCACATATATTAGTGCTGCATATATACAGATTTAAAGATAAGTGAGATAGAGCATTATTTTACTTGTGGGTTTTTTTTTTTTTCACAGACTTTTGATAAACATTCCCTGTGATCCCTATTCTTACAAGATGAGCCAAAGACCAACACCAGGACACATAGCTAGATTCTGGTCCCACAAAGGTTTGAAGGTGGAACCCTGCGGTTCAGAAGGGTTTAATTGACCCAGAATGGTTTAATTGACCCAGAATGCTGCCAATTCACAGCTAAAAAGGGGAAAGTCAGGAGTCAGAGGATGCAGTTAACTCAGTGTGATGCAACCAAAGGAGGCTTCAGGGGCACAGGGAGCTGAGCAGGCTGTGTAGTGAGCAGCATGCATGTTTCTGCCGAGAAATGAAAGCTAGCGTGGAGGGTAACATCAGAAAAAGTCAGATCCCTGGGAGGTGTAACGCAGGTCGCAAAGCACAATGCTGTATCACAACAGGAAACGGATAGAGAATGAACGAACTGGTGCAACCTGGTCAGCAGTGAAGTACTAAGTAAAAAAGGACAATGTAAGAGCAAGAGAGCTGAAGATGGGTGAAAAGGCTTGGAAGCGTGGAAGATCATATGAATATCACACTGAAAGAAATAAGGCAATTTGGCATAACAGGCTGAAGGGTAAGACAGAAACATAACACAGCTGTTCAAAAGACTGTGTTACGGAGAGTGAGTTATTCCAGTAATTCACCCTTTCATTTAATATAAGAGGAAGTAGGCACTTCCAATGTCCAAGATACTGACAGTTTTAAACAAAACAAGCAGTTAGAGAGCATCTGAATTTGTATAATGGCTTATAAATTAGACCCGGATCCCCTAATGGATTTAAGCCTGATACGCATACCTGCAGGTATATTCTGTTTTGAGACTTGGGTTTGTTACCCTGCTCTCTTTGATTAGTTGCTACTCTTGAGCATTTTTGCCCACTGGTAGTTATCGTGAAGGTGAAGGAAATGTGGCCATTGCAAGACAGTAATTTGAGGACTGAGATCTATCGACTTTATGTTCTGCTCACGAATCAGCAAAATCTCTGCCACATAAAATAAATTATCTGAGATGTTAGGCAGCTCCACTCCTTTGCGTAGGTGTGTGAATCCAGTGGTTAGGTTTGGATGGCCAGATGCCTGGAGTACTCACCCCATCGCGGGCTGCAGGGAGAGAGGACTGGCTCTCGCTGACAGCATTAGCCTGAGCTTGCTGGCACGCAGAAAGGTGGGTGGGAGGCATATGGCACCTGGGGTCACCCAAACTCCTACTACAGCAAGGCTGTGAGTAAAAGAATATTTACAGAGCTACTCAGCAGAAAAGAAAGATCAGCACTCTCCTGCCGTTGAACATATGTAACTGATTACAAGAATTAGGAAGAAATTTTTACTTTCTTGCTTCAAGGTTTTCTTTGGTACCTCTGGTACAGGTCCCCCCCCCATAACATTTCCTGCTTGCTTTTCTAGCTATTTCATTTAAGATTTAAACAGTGAATATGCCCATTCTGTTGTATTACTCTTTCTTTAAATAGTGGGGGCTGGGCTTTGAATGGAAGTGGTACGAGTCCCACTGGGTAGGACTGTTTTCATAGGTACTTTGTTAAAATGCAGAATGATGAAGGACCCCAGGCAGAAGCAGCAGCTGGCGTAGTGTTAGAAAATCAGGATACTGCTTTGAAGTTTCATGTTTGACTACACTGACATTGGCACAGATCCTGTTACCGTGAAAAGGTGTAAAATCTGAGAAAGTGCATACTCAAGAATTGAAATCTCATCAATATCACATATACTTAAACTACACAAACACATAAAATCTCACGTCCCTCTCCTTTCAGTGAAATATAGGTCCCTTTGCAAATTCTATCCCAAATTTGTTAGCCGAAAGGCTAACAGCTTCTACCTCAAGGATAAGCATCCCAACGTTTACCATGGTATCTACCCAGAGTCATGGATTCTGCAAAGCCCTACTTGAATTCTGCGGAATGGAGCAGATTTATTAAGGATTTATTTTCCAAAGGTAGTGAAATATCAAAATTTGAGAGTTTTAATTTAATTTGATTGAGATCTAATCTTAAAGCAAACAAGCTGAAAACGTCCTATCTATGTCCCTTTCTCCTCAAAAAAGAATGTTCCTGCGTTTGGATGAATGTTTGTTTGTTCATTCGTTATGGTAACACTATGATTAAGCAGATGTTAATTACATCCTTAATGCAAGTGAATTAATGTGATAAATGATCATCTATCTTTTTATTAGATTCCAAGTAATTATTTATGCCCCCATCATACTCTGATTTTGTTTACGTTGTATAAAAGCTTAAATTTCCTACTCTTTCCGGTGAAACCTCTGAATTTGTCTGTGGGAGAAGGTAAGTCACCTAATGTTTTGGCCTACGTGAACTTTTCAAGTGGATGGGTATTCATTTTGAAGTCATATGATCCTGACAAGAATAGTCTCCCTGAAGTCAAGGAGAAACAACGTCTAGCATCTCGGTGTCCTTAAACAAGCTGTACATTTCAGTAAATACCAGAGATTTATTGGTGAGCCGAAGGGAGATGAAGGAAAGGCTAAGGTTAAGACTACCATTTGTAACTTTCAAATCAGTTATGAGCAGGATGAAAATTTAGCCCTTTGAAGTCTCCCAGGCTGAATGATGTGAATGTTTACTACCGACCCCTTCAGTTGCTTCTCTTTGGAGCTCTGCCAGTGCAGCACATTTTACACCCATGTCCCAAGTGAAGTTTGTCCCTCAGCTGTTACAAGGAAAACCAGTGAAGAGTAGAACCTCCTGCATATTCATTAATAAAATGTAACATTTTGCATTGCTGATTCACCTTTATTTTAAACATCAAAAGGCCAAATTGTGTGAATCTCTGAAGAATATGGAAAAATTCAGGAAACTCAGGTGAGACAGGCAGACCTTAACATGTCAGGAGGAAATAGGTAGCTCTTGTTTTTGGTGTGGTTTTTCTACTTGCGCCGTTCATCCAAAGTCACTAGTCAACACTCTTTCAAAATCAAGCAATTTTTCCTTGTAGAAAGCAAATTAGCTTGCAAAAGCTCCTATCCAGATGTAGAGTAATTCTGTTTGACTGCAACTGCATTTTCTACAGTTTATAAAAAGTATTGGTAAATCATAATTGCCACTGAATTAGAAAACTAACTTTCTATCGTATGTGACTTGAGCCATGCAACAAAAGTAGGTAAAATCAGGCTCTCTGATGTGGGTGTGCCGTGAGCAGCACTTGCATCTTCCAGGAACAAAGCCTCTCCTTCAGGAAAGATCCAGTGTCTTCTTTAAAAGACGGGGATTGCTAAGGATGTAAAGGTTGTTCTGGAGTAATGCATGCCAGACTGCTGTATTAGATCGGGTCCTATGCTTGATTTCACTGACCTCTGCCTTGGTGAGTATTAAGGTTAGAAATATTGGAGTGCTGTTTTAAAAAACAAGAGGGAACTGTTAAAGGTGGGGAAGGAGAGAGGGATTTATCCCATTCCTAGTTAAAGCAGGTCTCTCAACAGCACTGGAAGTCTAGGTCTGCAAAACTCATTAATCTGTTTCATAAATTCTGGAAATAACAAAGTTAACTCAAACAGGTTCAAAGATTCGTGTTATCAGAAGTGACTAATGAATTTTATTTTTTAGGCTCTGGGCAGCAAGAGAAATGGGGGAGGATGCAATCCCACTACGGACAACAGAACGTCACTTCTCACGTTTTCTTACCTGAGCTTTCCTCAGCTTTTCCCAGCGTCTCCACGTGGCGTACTCCAGATGCATTTCAGGTCTCCACTGCTGTTATAATTTGGGATAATACTCCATATGTAATTCTACTCTAGTTAAATATGTTAATAGAATTAATATACTGTAAATACATCTGTAACTATCCCCCTTGGAATATTTGATGTGCTCTGAAACAGGCTTGTGTTTAGTCCCCTGACACAATGAGAAGGTCTAGAAGAACAGGAAATAATAATACAGCCCGCAAGCTCGTGTCATGCCAGCTATTTCGTGCCAAATGCTGTTCTCAAGCACCTGGCAAGCACAATTCATTCATTTTCCAAATGTCAGCGGCCAGCCAGCTCCTCAGGACATTCCCTCCCAACACTGGGACACTCGATAGGCGAAATCGGGCTGCTTTTGGCCGCCAGCCTTGTTCCCAAGCCACGTGCACAAACTGTAAGGACGGAAGTGCCTCTTGTTTCTGTTTTTGTCTTGCAAGAGGCAAATTTTTCTATCATCCTTCCTGTTTACTTTACTCCACCATCAGTATTTCACAGTATTTCAACAGGGCTTTGACAGATGCATATTTGGAATACTGAAAATGCTCCATAGGTGCCTAGACGCAACAACTGGTTTCTGCTGTAATATGCAAAATATTCATGGCATGCTATAAGCACCTAGCTTTCGGGGGGCTGGCGCAGCTGCGAGAGCCGGGCACGAGCGCGGATCTGCTGTACGCGCCATTATTCATCACTGCCCTCTCCAGGACACAGCGCTCCAGACCCAGTGTCTGTGGGGCGAGCGTAGGTGCCGGGAGGTCTCTGCCCGCCAGCGGCTGAGCCCAGGCTGCTGCTCCACCACCTCCTGCTTTCCAGCTGTAGGTTGTATCGCAAGTCCTCTACCCTAAAGCTTGTACCTACAGCAGGCTGGCAGCTGCGATATTGGCCCGATAATGAACTGACAGAAGCCTTGTCACCACACAGAGGGGGTCCTCAGGACAGGATTTGTGTACAGCCTGTCTAGCCAGCTTTTGAGATGCAGGCTTGGCTTCAGTGGATGCAATACGAACTTTGAGGTTCTCTGACTCATAAATGTAACCTAAAAGCTCTTGTAATTTCCATTAAAAAAAAAATTCAAATAATTTTCTTCTGTGTTTTCAACGTCTCTCATTTAGAGTGTGAGAATGTGAGACGGGTGAACACAGGGTTTTGAAATGTCAGACAATTAACTAGCAGTCATAAGGTGAAGTGAAAATGTTTTTCCTTCATTGTTTTTCTTCAGAAGTTGGCACCTCACACATCTGAACACTTAGCAGTCCATATCTCTGGCAGCTGAAGCCATCCTTTTATTTTTTGTGTCAATCACTACAGGCTTGCGATTTAAACTATTAAAAACACTCTCATGCTTAAAATAAAAAATAATGCTTGTAAAAGTGGCCAGAAGAATTAATGACAGACTTTACAGCTGGCTATATGCTGTATCCATCTAGTGTTTTTACCCATCTGGCAGCAACGGACTACAGAACTGCTCAGTCTCCTGGGAAAGGATGGAGCACATCCATGCTGAGGCTCTGAAATGTCTTTGCTGCCTTCAGGCTGTTTGATGGAGAGAAATGGCCACAGTTACTGGCAGGAAATAGTAAAACTGCTGTTACTCTCAGTCTGAGAAGAAAGGACACTGGACAACAGTGCATGTGTGTGTGTGTGTACAACCCTCCCACTCCGACATGCTTTCATGAAGAAATGGGGCTTGGATGAAGCCCTAAGTCCTCAAAGATGTGCAGGTGTCCACATAGTCTCTTGGGGACCTGGCATAAACTGATTAGCACTCAGGTAAATCAGAGGAGATGGAACAAAGTCTGGTTTACTGGAGGGAGTCCTTGGCTAAAAGTTGTCCTCGATCCTGCATTGCCTGTAGGGAAAAGCTCATCTTTCCTCTCAGCGTGGTCAGGCAGGAGACAGGCTGAAAGGTGCATGGTCAGAGAAGGAATGCTGATGCCCTGGAGAACTGACATTTGTTTGGAAGGAGGGCTGTATTGATGATCATGCCTTTTACTGGTCATGTTTTGGAGCCGTTTACTCTGTTCATGTTAACATTTGCACTAGTATGTAGTGTGGAGTAGTACTCTGGATGCAATTAAACCCCCGTGCAATAGATAGATTTGTCAAGGACGAGGGGACAGCAGTACCCGATTACCGACACACATGGCCGTCGGTGCCAATGGAGTGCTATAGACTCTCCGGTTGAGTCATCTCCCTCTGAGGAAGTTGCATGAAAATAACACTTAACAAGGGTGATAACGACTGTAGAGATAAAAGAGAGTGAAGAATCTGTTAGCAATATTTCTGTTCCAAGCAGATGACTGAACGTGTCTCCAAACGTTACATAATTTTTTGTGTGACTCACACCACCACAGTCTATAGAGCACAGGCAACATTTGGTAGAGCAGCGAATCAGTGTAAATACCAACAACATTTCTGTAGTCTTAGGAGATGCTCACAGAGAAGCAAACCTGCAAATTTGTACTAACCAGGCTTTCAAATGGGAGCTTTTATGGTTATATGGTGGATTTGTTTTCTTTTCTTGCTTTATCACATCTTTATTAATAGCAGGAAAATCTCATTGTATAAAGTATTTTTCTTAGAGTAGTTTTACACAAAGAATCAATAAAATGTACTGCTACCATGTCTGCATTATTGACTTCTTTCAGTGGAACTCAAGCCAGCCTGCTGTAACAGCAAGCTGTTTTTTCTGAAGGTTTTGGACACGTGTTTTCCTGAACACTTAATAAGAGGAGGCCTCCTGATAACTTCAGTTATTCCCACAATGTCAACTGAGTATCTTCAGCTTAGAAAATGACAAGATGGACACCCCTGCTGTCACTGAAGACCTCATGCTTCCTTGGTGTTGTTTCTTGGGTCTTTGGGCTCCCAAAGCCACCTTTGCTATGCTTCAGTGTGGTGTTCTTGCAGGACTGCCTGAAGCTTCCCAGCCCACCTCCTGCTTGTACACACTCCTTCCTGCACCAAACACCCTCTTCAGTTTAGCTCTAATTTGTGGGTTTTGGCCAATTATCCCCTCCGCTCATGTGTGCCTTCAGTTAAAACCCTCACATTCTTGACTCTCTGCTGTTCACGTTTTCTTCTCCTACCATCTGCCTTGTCCTAACATCCTCCTACCTTATTTTTGCAGTACACCCTCCTTTATGTTTCTTTCCCCTCTGTGTAATTTATGTGTTCCTGTAATGAGGGACTCATTGCCCAGGCCCCCAGCTCCTTCCCCTCACACCTCTGCCTAACGCCCAGGATCCATAATTAGCACAGAATCACAGAAAACAGGCCGTAAGGGACACTCCACAATCTTTAAACCTGTAATGTTGTCCAGGGTAAAAATACAAAATCCTACTGTTTCCATAGTAATCTAATTCAAAGACATTCTTACAATCAGAGAATTTTTCTTTATGCCTAACTTGAATCTCAATTTTCATGCAATTTAAGTCCATCTGGTTTTGTCTTAATCTCTGTGTGCACAGAAAGCAGCTTTCTAGAGCAGCTGTTTGTGTACTGAGGATGGTTACTTCTCAGGCTTCTACCTTCTTCATATCCCTATCCAACAAACTTCAGTTTCTTCTGTGTCCGCTATCGTCCAATTTTCTTCATATTCTTGTCTCTCCATAAACAGTTATTTTCCCTCTCTTTAACATATTTAGTTCCCTCATGGATTCTCCTTTCTCCTCACTTTCTTCCCTTTCCCCATACTTTCTACTCTCTTGTTTCTGATTTCAACATGTCTGCGTCTCCTTGTTCCTAAACATTCGTTCTCAATCCTTCTGTCAATGCCTGTTCTGCTGTGTATCATGGGCGCATGCAGAGGCTTGTAGCAACCTATGCCAGGAATGTGTTGCCTTGGTATGGCAGGAATGCATGGAAGCCATCGGCTGTGATGCAAATTCCTTTCAATTACCTTCTCTTTGCAGAACGTCTTTTTTAGTCCTAGTCCCTGTGAAATGCTGCTGGTGCTCTTCTGCCTTCTCCGTTTCCATGGTAGCCGATCCCATCCCTTCACGGCTTCCTCATCAGTGGCCTAAACAAAATCTAGAACTGTCATAATTAAAGTGGAAGGCAGTTTACAATATTTTTGAAGGCTGGGTGGTATTACATGATAAAAGTACTTTACAGCTAAAAATGGGTAAGTAATTAAGCACCATTATCTTAAATCACGATACTTTCAGAGGTATTCTGAGGAACATGTCCTGAATACAGTAAAATTGCAATGTTAAATACAGTTAATGACACTGTTCCAGAAGTATAGAACGCAATGGTTTAATTAACGCAGAGTTACCGATTTTAACTAACTCCTCCCCCCCCCCCCCCCCCCCCTTCCTTACAAGCACTCCTGGTTCAAGCATTTCAGCTGCGTGCCCTTGGAATCAGACCCGGATTTGGATTCTGACTTAAATCCCCAAATTAGAGCCTGTAGCTCCAATGGCTGATCCAAAATCCAGACCTAAATGATTTCAACCTTTGGCATATGGGCAGGCCAGATTCCAATCCCCTCAAATGTCTTTGAATCATAACTGTGAGGTGTTCAGGAGCTGGAAAACTTTTAAACTTAGGTCATTAAGTGTAGAGAAAGAACTTTAGAGGCAGCCATTCTCAAAAATCGTGGTTAAGATCTGTCTTTTGTGGTCTAATACAGTGTGTCTGCCAAGCTGCTATTCAGTGAACCGCAATTTGGAAATACAAGAGAGACATGTCTCCTCTCTCAGATTCAAACGATTCAGAAGACTTCAGCTACTGTAATGAATTACCATACAAATTATTATTGTGAAAGATAACAGTTGGAATTATACTCTCTATATTCTGTATTTTCTTCTAATTCAGATAAATCAGCGTAAAAAAAAATAGCAGAGTTCAAAACCTATAGCTTAAAGGCTAGAATTCACCTTTCTTATGTATTGCTCTTTTCGTAATTATCTTTGAAGCCATTTATTAAAACTAAAACCTAGCCCTTGGCTAAATGTATGTGCCTCAATTTCCATAGAGCTGTCTGATTAATCAGTATAAGACATGGAGGAAGACAAATGAAAGCTCAGGCAAGTCAGCAAATCCGAATTTCCAGCGCAGGGTGTGTTTTATTCTGTCTAACAACACACGTTTGTTTATTGAGTCTAGAAATTATCATACCACACTGTCCCAGGAAATCAAAACTCTCATTCGTCTTCAGCTGTACGGTCAGTCTTTTTCAAAATCTTACCGTAGACATTTGCAGCGAAGTTCGTAACCCAGTTGATACCAGATTTTTGCCTCAATGACAGCTTTATGTTGGTTTCTATGAATTATGAAGAGCCCTCAGAAATCTCTGTCTACAGTTTTCAGACACTTTTTTTCCAATTCCTACATAGTGTGTCTAAATCACTGTCCTGATGCTGGATACAGTGAGTCCTATCACTGAAAAAAATTAAATACCTTTGCTTGGAGAAATGGCACTCAATATACTTCCAGTTTGCACCTAAAATCTCCTGGATAACCAGTCCCAACTGATTGTGAAAAACATTAGCTGAAACAAACACATATTGACATGATGAAATTTAGATGATCAGATTTTAAAAAAACCTGTTTGTTCCCTGGTGGGTTTTTTTTTTTTCCCCTCAAGAAATTCTGTTACCAGAATTTTTGCTATTGGTTTTATGGAGGTGAGGGATTTGTTCAGCTGTTACAGCAATGGTCACAACATAAATTGTTTACATAAATGAAGTTTTTGCTTTTTCCTCCTAGTCTAAAAACCATTGTCATCATAGACAGCTTTTCTTAAAGATACTGCGTACAGAAATTATATTTACCTCACTCAATGGTAGGAGGTGTAATGTCTCTTATTTTGCAGTTTCTGCATCCAGTATAAAAAAAAAATGAGAAGGATACTGTAGATGGCTCAGCTACAGCATGTTGCCATACACAGCTTCTTGCTCAGACTTAACATTATTTCTATTTTTTCCTGTTTCTGTGAATATTAAATGAGAGAATGAGAAGACTACTTCATTTGAAAGGCTTATTTAATCTCCCTTCTCTTCATTTGCTTTGTTTACTGAATCACATTTCCATAGAAGAACAGTATGTAGAAATGTCTCCCCTGACAAAATGGTTCAAATGAGCTATAAGTAAAACCATTTAGATATAATTCAGAACCATGTTTTATTAATAACAACTAAGAATGTTACTGTAGCTCAATGTGTAATGAATTTCTGCAGGCTTTTATCATTGCATCCACATTACTGTCAGAATCTTTTAATCCTGTGTAACTCTATCTTAATAGAGCTTTTATTAGATATGTAACGTGTAAGTAAAATTAAGTAACTATTTCAAGACTTTTAACCAAACACTCGTAAAGAAGCATTTACTCCTTTTAAAGTCAGCACTCTGGCATATTAATGATTTTTTTAACATGTGTCTGTATCTGAAAGGCAAGTTGCAATCATGTGTCACGAGATTTCTGCTTCCAAACCAATCCTTTTTGAACGCAAATGAAAAAGATTCTGTACTCTTTGTATTCCTTACTGCGTTTCTGATGGAAAGGTAAAGTAACGGCTATATACATACTAAGTAAAGAAAAGATTAAATACAATAAAAAGCAATGAAAACAGATTTTTTTTTTCTTCCGCCTTTGGTACCTCAACATCATTCCTTTGCTATTTTTCTGTGTACATTATATATATTGTTCAATTAGATAAATTGAGTTGCCCAAGAAACCAGATCTCAGATTCAAAGGTGAGGGCTCACTGCCTACTGGCATCCATGGGCAAACACACAACTGGCCCGGAGAAATTACTTTGCCTGGGAAAAAATTTCCTTGTACTGAAGTGAGGTAAAATTTTCCATGCTGGAACAGATCTTGGAGCATTAAGTTGCATTGTGTGTCCATGTTTTTTTTTTTTTTTTTTCCCTTAGGCATAGCAGATGTATTCCCACATAAACTCATTTGTAAGTTTACAACCGATATAAACCACTGGTAAAAGCATTTCAGAGGAGAAAAGCCCATGCACTTTCAGACACCATAGAAAAAATGTTGCATTTGTATGTATATGTTGATTTTTGAGAATTATGAACACTGATGGGCAGGAAAGCTGCCATATTTCTCAGTTGATTATAAAAACTTTTTTTTTCTTTTATTTCTAAGCAAATTCATTGCTTCTGGTTGTTAAGATTTATATCACATTCATAGAACTTAAGAAATATTTCATGTCAAATTTACTTTAATTACTGAATGTGTTATTCAATGTGGATCACGATATGTCAGAGAAGAGCTGTATCAATGAACCTGACTTTAAAATTTTCTGGTATTATTGTTATTTATCTTTATTTTCTTGAGAATGTATTTTCCTCTACCTGAAGTGCCAAAAATTTATTTAGGGAGCGGGTTATTGCATACAAAATACAAATTCTTAAAGTTAAGCTTCATGTTGGAAGAATTATTTTAAAGAATAAGATGGTAACAATTACTTCCTAAAAATACGTTTCCATTAAACTGGAAGTAAAGAACAGTTGCTCTTCTTTTCAACTAAACATTAGGATTTCAGTACAGTTGGCTAGTAATCTGAACTGGAATCACAGAAAATAAAAATTCTCAGCCTATTTACTTGCTCAGCAAGTGTGGTGGCTTTATGACAGTTGTAATGGTGAATTTTCTCTGTGTGGAATATTGGCTCACAAACTTAATGTTAATTTTGAACCTATGAAGACCTTGAGAAGGAGGGAAGTCTAAAAAAGTTGTTGATTCACTTACAGGAACAGCTGTTAATGGACCAGTCACTCACTGATTAAACCAAAACTGATTAAATAATCTCTGTAGTGGAGTATAATTTCAGATACTAAATTTATAAAGATACAAAAATCCTGTATCAGAAGATAAAAGAAGACACATAAGGAAACTTAGCTATTTTTTTAACTTTAAATTATTTCCCAGAATAATTTTATTGAAAACAGTAACTCACGATGATTTCAAAGGGGCCAGGACTTCACCCATTTTCCTGCATCGCTCCTCGTTAATTGAATTTGTTAGAAAACTTGTTTCCAGTTGGTGAACAAAGTTATTAGTAAACAGGAAAAAACTAGTCTGAAACTCTATTAATAACCAATTTATTTTTTATTAGAGCAAATACAGTTGTGAAAACTGTACATTGTACATTTTGGGTCAAGAATTATAAATAAGCTCATAGATAAAGAGTTCATTCTTTGACAGCAAGAAACTTCAAATAGACAAAATGACATTATTAAGTACATTGGCAGGCTTCATTGTGCTGTCCAAAATGTAGTGTACAGTATAACAACCAATTATAAATAGCCTTTCATGTAAAATACAGCTGTGCACATTTTAGAAAAATACCAACAATTTGTTTGAGCTTTGTTTTAAAAAAGCTTATAAATCATACATATTTATAAATGGTACTAACATGCTTACTTAAATTTATAAACATTTTCATAAGCTTTGTTACCCATTATTTCCAGAGCATAAAGTAATTTAAATAAACATTTAATAGGAATTAAATATGTCAGTTACAAAATTACCTCTCCATTTAAGGAGACAGGGGGTGATTTCACTGTTGGATGGAACATTTCGTCCATTATGTCAAGGCTTACACAGTAACTTTTTAAAATTTTGTTCTTATTTAAAAATTACTTTCCTAAATTTAAAACACAAGTTAAACTTTTTTTTTAAAAAATAAATATACAAGTTTTATTTTCATTTGCTCTCTTTCTGCTTTCTTCTTTATCCACACTGGTCAAAACACAGGATTCTCAACATACTTCTGTAAAAAACACCACGGTGTTACTGCCCTGCTCGGAGTTGCTTCGCTGCACAATATTCAGTCCACACCTACGTTACTTTAATACGCTGCATCAAAAGATAGCTAATGCACTTTCTAAGAATGCCGCCCATTAAACCATGCAAACACTTAGAAAGTTTACAAACAGGTTCAAAAACTATATTGTGTAAAAGATTTTCTAATAGAGATAAAATAAACCATAATACAAGCCCTTTGCTTTTTGTAGCTTTAAATGAAAATATTTACTTCCCAAATGATCACACCACAGATTTTCAGTAAATAAGCATGCTTTTGATTAATATAGGGTACAATAATTACAGTATAATGGCACATAAAAAGAAACATGATCACATCATTTGAACAAAGGGCTGTGAAACTACTTAAGACAAACTTTTCAAATGAAAAATTTTGAGGCTTTTTTAATGCTGAGGTAAAATTATAAACAGACTTTAAAGACACTGAAGGCATCAAATTGATAAACGATCACTTAACATTTCTAAATGCTCTACCTGAATGTATTCAACACAAATCTAGTATTTTAAAATTATGATAATTTATTATGAGCATTAGCTAGCTTAACTGCCATTGGCATTAATGTGCACTCAGGCAAGACTTTATTTTAACCACTGGCAAAATACCTCAGTGTTGAAACATAATAATTCAAATCACCAATTACCACAGCACTAGAATAAAAAAAAAGAAAAAAAAGAAAAAAAAAGTCAACATGCAAACCTGTATTTCATCTGTCTTGCCTAATTGTGATATCCCACCTCCTGTTTGGAATGTGCTGATATCAACTTAAGATTCTTATTCTTTTATTATGAAAAGTTTTGCTTGCTATTGGAATAAGCATTTGAGTACTTCCAGGAAGATACCAATATCTTAAAATTTTTACTTATTAAACCTTCAAGCAAAATAGCTCTTCAGGTTTAGGAAAATGAATTTAAGCATTTTATCTTCAGATTAGAAAAAGAGATTTTGTTTTCTGCTTCTGCTGCTAGGCAGAACTGGAAGCTTTCTCCAGGTTGGAGGAGACACTACGTTATGGCTATACATCAAATTTCATAAACAACGAATGAACAGAATCATGCACAGGCAAATGAAATTCGATCTCCCAGAACACTGCAGGAGATGTTAAAAGCAGCAGGTAATGGAATAAGACTGGTGACTGATGCTGCTAACTATTTCTTCTAATGAGATAGGAGTGAACGCTGGAATCACTTCCACAGCAACAGAATCCTCTGACCACATTCCTCTGGCAGTCGTTTTCCCATCTCCCCACTAAAAACATCAGACGGTAAAATAGTAAGGCAGCTGTTAGCTTCCATCAACAAAAAGTGCAGCTCCGTACATTTCCAGTTTAGTCACACTCTGCTGGAACAGATGGAGAAGCCAACGCACTTCACTGGCGGGGCTGCTTCAGCAGATTATTTTGTTTGTTTTCCAACATGGCTGCTTGCTTCAGCTTTCAGAGGACCCCAAAGCCACGAGCCATCAGCAGAGAAACTGAGCTGGGCCCCTGGCTGAATTTTCCAAGTTTCATCTCTCTTGCGTCCCATCCTAATTCCAAGCCTCCTTCCCTGTGTCTGAGTATGACAGGTGCCATTTAAAAGGCTGATGACACAACTGCAGAGAACTGTGGGCTAACACCACTAGTTGTCATGACTTCACTGAAGGGTCAAAACAGTTACATTATTAAATAACTATGTTGAATCACATTCAGGCATAGCTAAAATTAAAGTGGGGAACATTAAAAGTATGCAAAGAAATTAAATCTTTATCATTTGTGGTGGGGCGGATATAGTGATTTTATACAAAAACAAGACCTTTCTTACCTTTCCTAATTCCAGTCAAGTTAGAAAATGGACAAAAAGAATGGCTAAACCAATATTCAACAGCATTACCAGGGCGATCATGACTGAGTTAGGGCCCTGAAAAGAAAATAAAGATACCAGAACTGATGCAACCTTCCACACAGTGCACAGCAATGAACGTGACCTGACTTTATAATGTCTACCCGTTTTGACCTTGCTCTGAAATATTACCTAATTATTAAATACAGAGACTCTGCTCCTGAAATATAGCCATTACCTGTCGTATTCAGGTGAGCTGAACATCATCTGTGCGAAAACAAGCTGGATAAACACAGGTGAGAGTACATTATTACACTGTTCTTACTCACACTGAGATTAAACCATCTGACAAATACGACTGCATAACCAAATGAAAACAAATCCACCAACACAAAACTAAAGCAAAGCAAAGAAGTTGAACTACTTAAGGAAAGCTGGAGTGCTGCTCTTCATCCTTACATTAGGTTCCTTCTCTAATTCCAAGTCCTTTCAAAACAGACACGACAACGTGTTTTATGTAAAGAATACTCTTTTTTTGATAACTCAGGGAAAAAAAAGTTACTTACCATTGTATTAGCATATCTAGCAGTTTCCATTACAGATTAAAAAACAATTTTACACCTGCAAAATTAAACTTGTTTATATTTACTCTGGCACTTATCTTACAGACCCATGTACTGAAGAAATGAAATGCCAAAATACTCCTCTTCCTAGTTAGAGTTGAACTTGGTTAGAAAACTTAATCATTACATAATTTTAGTCTTTCTATGAAGACAGAGAACAAAGGTTTTTAATCCTTTCAAGCAATTTTTGATAATTTTTTAAAAACATGGATGCTTTCTAATGAGCAATTTGAAATAATGTCCTGAACAGAGGGAAATTCTCAATTCTTCTGTTCTCCTCTTAACATATTTGATTTACTACAACATATTTTCACAAAGATTTTTGTACGCTTATATTTTAAGGCTGTACATTTACTGTAAGTAAAAACAGAGAAACACTTCACTCTGACAATACTTTCCTAAATCACAAGAAAGACCACTAAAAAATCTCTGCAGCAAACTGTATTCTGAGCTATATAAGGATCACTGGCTTGCATAAGAATCTATATATTTCACTCTAAATGACATAATTTTTTTCACTTTCCACATGAGGTGTGCCTTGCATAAGTTCATTATGCTTCATGACAATGCCCACATTAGCTATATAATTTTTGGAATGCTAAGGTGTAAGAACTTGCTATTATTAATTTGCTGCAGCACTGTAACTGGGAAGGTATTGAATAGTACTTGTGCCATTATTATGCTACGTGCTCTCATCCTGAAACGGTCCCATTAAACACTTTCTACCAGAACACGCATTTATACAGTAGTTAGGATGGCAGGCCAGACGTGGACTGCGAAGTTCTTGAGTAAGTCACAAAATGTGTTATGCCAAGCACTCCTTAAATCTCTGGGGAGCCTAAACCCAATCAGCACCTCTATCCATAATGGCCATAAAGTTCCCTTTGCATCTATTCATGGGCATCTGTTCACATGCATAGGAACTAGGTGTTCAAGTTCAAACAATGACTGAGACTAGCAAGATTAATGTTGTCATAGGGGTAATGGGACTGGCAGCAACATTCACATTTTGCTTAATGGCAGAACGTCTGAAATATTCACTAGGAAACTGAAGACTAGGTTTAAGGTCACCTTAGTCAAAGGGATTTTGAATACCAAGTTCCTACTTAATCAGTGGTATGTTTAACCATCGGGTCACAGAACAGAAGTGGAACCATGTTCCTTCCCTCTTACTGGAAGTGAATCACTATGTGCCAAAGAATATGAGACACTTGGTGACAGAGAAGAGGAATAAAAGGAGAGCGTGACTCCAGGTATGGTTACATTTCTGATCACAGCAGTGTAAGCAGCCTCGCTGTAGTAGTGTGTAACTCAAGGTTAATTCTTCTTTCTCTTTCTGGTGCGGTCACAACTGTGCTAGCTTGGGTACTTCCATACTTTTCTACTGTGAAGGAAATCCAAGCTCCCACCAGGATTCCCACCAAATGCATTTGGCAATTGTGAGATTTATGCATGAAAGCCATACTGAGAGACTTTGAGCAATAAAATATGTTTTACTTGAAACAATAGCTTCTTTGAGAATCTCTCAGTTTTCCTGCCTTGGAATATCAGTGTCAACATCCTTAGAGTGAACCTTGCATTTACTGACTTCTTTTTTTTTTTTTTCAAAAAAATCTCAGAATCTCATGACACACAAGAATAGGACATTCATGCTAATGTTACATGCCTCTCAAAGGAAGTGCAATTACACTATTCATTTCCACTAATATTTGGAAATATTCTCCAGTGGTGAAACAACGGAACAGGTTCCCCTGAGAAGTTTTGGATGCCTCATCATTGTAAGTGTTCAAAGTCAGGTTGGATGGGGCTTTGAGTAACCCGATCTAGTGCAAGACGTCCCTACCTACGGCAAGTGGGATGGACTAGATGACCTTTAAATGGCCCTTACAACCCAAATCACTCTGTCATTCCATGAGTCTAATAGGGACTCCCTGTGTGACTAAAATAGGTCAATAGCTCCTTTATTGTTTCAGATCCCACCTAGAGATTTTACAGTTACATTGCACCAGGAATTGCAAGAAACCGTGAAGGACATCACTGCCTAAGACCATTAAAATGGCTGCCTAATGCTTTGCATATTTGAAAATAACCTTCTTGGAAATCTAGTTGATTTAGTGCTATTGAAGAAGAATTTGGACCTATGGGGACTTCACAGGAGCCAGGAACTGATTCATTACCTGAAATATATCCTGAAACAGCATCCTGATAGCCGCAAGACAGCTTTTGGCCGAATGGCAAGTTGGGACTGCAGCTCAAACAGCAACTCGGTATCATTAGTGCACAGTCTTACAGAATTAAGCTTGGTGGAGGGTAAGGGGACGTCTCATCTGTTACTCAGGTTAGATAGAACAATCTCACCACAGCAACATTAGATAAACTAGGCTAAAAAACTAGGGGCTATGGTCTGAATCAGGAGATCTCATCTACAAAGACAGAAGAAAGTGACATCTTAAGAACTGGGTTGCTGATTTTAAATGAAGATCAAAGAAAAATGTGTTATCTGTTTATGATAATAATCTAATGAGTCTACGCTTTATACAAAGAAGTAAATCTCATCTCCTTTAGCCTGCTACGTGCATTTTGTTTACTCTTCTGATGACAACAACCTCCTGCCCAAAGCAGAGTTTCCTGATGCACTAAAAAATGATCAAGCAGTATTTGTGGACACCATGGTCATTATGCCATAAGCTACTACCTGTTTTGTAGACACCTATGAAACGAGCATTTAATGCTTTAAGACAAATACCATAAATAAGACTAGTGTCCTGCAAAGGCTTAAAATAGCAAAAGCCAAAATTAGTCTGAACAGTCCAAGAGTGACTAGAACAGGTGCACTAAAGAAGCTGTAGTAGAAAAAACTCCAGTCCTGCTTAAAAACTGCCCTTCCAGATTCTACTAAGTCAGCCACGTACCCAGTTAAAAATATAACCATACGATTAGTTTTCATTTGGGGAGGGAAGAAAGTTATTTTCCTAAAATGTAGTGCCAGGAAGTATTAAGACCGGTCTTGTAATCCCATTGCATTAGGAATGTCCATTAAATTTAGTATAAAGTTCTTGCTCAGAGGGTTTTTTTAGGATCAGGCAAATACTGATCTTTTTTTCTAGCATCATGGTCGTTATATCCCTTACTAACTGGATGTTAAGTGAACAAAGAGATGAGAGTAGAAGCACACTGGGTAACATTCTGCAAAACATTAGATACTTGTCAAAACCAGGCTAAACACTCGATGTGGCTTAAAAATCTTTACCTACAAAACAAAAAAGTGACAATATAGTGGAAAACTTGTGCCTGGGCTGTACCTGACCTGGGGCAACACATGGACACAGACTAGGCAAATCAAATATGTATTCAGCACGGTACACTAAAATTGTATTTTTTGCAATTCAATCCTACTTTTTACCCAAATCCAAGAGAATCTCAAATTAGCTTACATTCAAGGTGGGATACCAGCATGCAAGCTGATATGGGGGCTAGAGGCTGCTAACGAGCAATCAGAAACAACTGATTACTGGTTTCTGGTCAAGTGTCTCTGTGCACACTTCACAGTGTGGTAAATACAAGGTAATTTGACGGTGCCCAATTCTCTGTGAAAAAAAGGGTAGGGTAAATGCTTGCAATGCTTGCAAACACAGTTATTTTGGAGTAGCTGATGAACAGTGACTTTGTCATCGTGCTTTATTCATGTTTTCATCTTGATAAAACTATGACAAAATCCTATGGCTCTTTATTATTAGCTCTGATTTTAAACTTTGATTTTTGAATATAAATACATAAATACATAGAGAAACACTTTTATATATGTGGTATAAGAAATATGTGCTGATATTTTTCAAGTGTAATGCCAGAAATGGGGATATCTAGAGAATCAATACTGTTCCTATAAATAACTTACTGCACAGATGATATTCAATGACATTCTTAAGGATGTAACAGATTCACAGAAAACACAAAACATTAGTTTGATAACTCAAACAGCTGCTGCTGTAAATAAAGTTGGTTAAAGTTTCTAATCTAAATTTATGTTTCATTCAGATGTGAGAAATGGCTTTGATTTAGATATACGGAAGGAAGAACTGAAAATCTTAGATTCTCTGTAATATCTCTGTTCTTAATGCATGGAAAAAACACAGCACAAATTTGTACTGCACTTTTGGACAATCTAATGCAAGTGCTCAATAAATTTTATAGATTCATCTTTGCATTCCAAAAACATTCTCATTCTCTTTTCATGAGAGTGAGAATTTTTTTCTCTTTATATTCCTTAATAAATATATTTTTAAACTTTTATGGAGGATCTAAGGCAGATATAATTTCAAATCACAACAAAACCATTTGTCAGGATGACTATAAAGCAGTTGCAATTACTGACTAACACAAAATAATTCCCCAATGCACTCTAGAATTTGGAAATCTCGCAACATTCAGAAGTGTTTGGGATAAAGAGAAGTACCCTAATCTGGCTTCTCCTCAGAAACTGCACTCTTAGAGTAACTCATAGTTACTCTATGTAACTTCAGCACACGACTGAGCTCAGTCCAGGAACACTGCAGAACAGGCTACTGTTTTTCTGAAGTTGAAAGGTAATATTAAAAATTAAAAAGAAAAGTTTCCAGGCAGTGTCAAAAGTAATTCTGTACTAAGTCTCTCCCTCAGTCTGCTAGGCCAGTAGGCTACTCCTTTCTGCTTTATTTGTTTTAGGAGTTTTACTCATTTCAGCATTTTAAAGAAGCATGTAGGAAATTTATTCTATAAGGGAAAATTTATAGACAGAAATAGAAGTCATATTTGAAAAAAACCACATACATCTACATATATCTTAAAAATCAGTTGCTAAACTCTACTTTCCTGAAATGCTAAGAATAAGAATAATGCAATTAGGGTGCTCCGAATGACGCAGAGGGACAGTTCCCAGTTAACCTGTAACATCAGTAAACAAACAGTAGCTAGTGTACAATATCTCATCACTTTTCTACCGTTCCTGATAACAGGCTAATGGTTCACAGATCTTATCCTGACTATTCTAGACGGTCAGTAAACTGCTCTTTAGGTGCCCTACTTGGTTTCTTAAGGTGAGGACTCGCTCAGCTCCAAACCGTTATTTGATTTGGATGGAACGTAGGAAAAATAAAGACTATTTCATAGAATCATAGAATCATAGAATGGCTAGAGTTGGAAGGGACCTTCAAAGGTCATCTAGTCCAACCCCCCTGCAAGAAGCAGGGACATCCCTGACTAGATCAGGTTGCTCAGAGCCTCATCCAGCCTGGCCTTGAATGTTTCCAGGGATGGGGCATCCACCACCTCTCTGGGCAACCTGTTCCAGTGCTCTACAACTCTCATTGTAAAAAATTTCTAGCCACTTGTTTTCACCAGAGCTGAACAAAACATTCCAATTCAGGCTAAAATTCTGTGTGTGCTCACTCAACATTTACAAGCCTGACAGCTTTGCGTTACCCTACATAGAGGCTGTTATCTGAGAGATTTGAAAGGTTAAAGGGCTGATGTCAGCTGTAATACAGATTTGCAGATTACAAACCCACTGTGAACATCTACTTTGATTCGCACAAAACAGAATATAAGCTCCCTGCTGAACTAGAGGATATCATCCTGGCAAAATGCTCATTATCAAACTATTCAGTGATGGCTCCAAAAACTCAGCATCTGAAAACTGATGTTACATTTAATTAATATCAATAAAAGCAACTTAAAACAAGACTTTTATCCAAATATATCCAGCTGTTGGATTTCTTACACATTTGCCTGTTAGCTTGGGAAACTATTTTATCAAATGTAGCTACAGAAAGTGATTTAATGTGTCAGATTTTTTTTGCCTTGAATCCTTCATTGTAAGATATGTTTTAATCACTCTTGTAGCTCTTCGTGGGACTTTCCCATAAGGTTTTTTTCGTTTTAAATCCCTGATTTATGGACACTGTATTTTATTCCAGAAGTGGTTGCATCTGTGCCAAAAACAGATAAACAGACTCCCATGTACTCTTGCTTAATCTTTCCTGTTGATAAATCTAAGGATTATATTAACATCTCTGAACAACAGCAGCAGACTGGGAGCTCATGCTTAGTTGCCTCTCTTGCCACCAACCTTTTCCAGTTCTGATCCTAGATGGCCAGGCTCTATTAACTGTCTTTCAATATATGATCTCACATTTTGCTGTCCTGCACATGGATAATAATACTGGCATCTTTCTTAGCAGTTGATCTGGATCAGCTTGTATTGGTGATCCGTTGTCTTCATGATTTATCAGTTTCTTGGTCTCTGTGTCTTCTGTAAACTTTATACTTTTATGTCCTCTTACACTTTTTTGTCCTCTTTCATGTCATTAATAAGAATGTTAATAAAATAGAGCAGCAGAATTAATCCGAGAATGACCTCACCAGAAAAATATCAAATTACAGATGTTTTTTTCCAATTACTTTTTGAGAACCATCAGTCAGGTTTTAAAAAATTACTTTAATGTGACATTTAGCCTTTGCGTTACTCCAGCTTCCGTGTCAGAATAATTAACTGTGTAAAAGCAAACTAAATGACCTTCTTGATTCAGGATATGATTCCTCTGTCACACCTGAAGATGTCAAGCTTGTTTGACAAGATGTTTTACAATGCATGTTGGCTGAAATTCTAACACCTCTTTATTTTTAGATTCTTTATTAATGAAGTCTAGTGTAAATTATTCAACTGTTTTGCCTGAGATCAGTGCTAGGCTATCCAGACCTCATGAAATGGGTCATTCTGTATTCTAAATAACAACACACTGTTTTGGTTTTTTTTTCTACTGGAGTACAAAAAAATGATTCAAAGAAACAATGCTTATTAAAAAAGAAACATTATGACAATTATCTAGACCTCATTCACTAAAGGTTAAATTTAGGATCTACAACTAACATCTTCCTGAGTTTCCTTGGCCCAGAAATAATTTTATCATCATCAGAGATTCTGAATTCGATAACCTGGCTTTTTCTTCTAACATGGAATAGAAATGCTATTAGTCATCTTTCCTTTTCTGTGTAACTATTGATAGTTCCATTATTTCTAAATAATAATGAGATTTGACAGAAGTGAGCTTTGCCTGTCTTTAGGTTGCAAAGCTCAGCACTAGGATGCAAAAGGGCAGTGAAAGTGAAGTACTCACCGAGCTGTTTTCTACTTCTTTTTCCACTGATGAGTGTGACTCATTATTAGCTGGGTTCTTTGGTGCAGTAAATTCTGGTTTCTTAATTTTCGTGTCAGGTTTGTTTTCTTTGGCATCTGGCTTACCCCCAGATCTAGCAGGACTTGGCTTCTGTGAGGGTGGCAATGGTGCAAGTGTTGTCGGTGATGGGTCAACATATTCATCTTCTTCCTCAAGCTCCTGCGGAAGCACTGGTGGATTCACTTTTACATAATAACCGTGGTAGTGACCATGCAGCTCCCCATTCTCTCTGCTGATGGGATTGTGATGGGCTGAAAACTTTGGCTGGTGTTTCACAGCTACTTCCTCCCTCACCGGTGCTTTTGAGTATAAAGGCTTGTTAACTGTGGGTGTTATATTCTCAGGGACTAAAAGCTTTTTGTCTTGACTGAGTCTTGCCCCAGAAGTGGAGCTTTGCCTTTTCAGTTGTTTTGAAGGAGAAGGCTCACAAGAAAGGGAAGGACTATGTTGTGGACTTGCTTCTGGGGTTCGAGGGGGCGTAGTACCTTTTCGATAAAAGTGAGGTGACTCTTTTGGGGTAGGTGGGTTTTCCTGAACTTTTTCTTCAGATTTTTCTTTCACCTCCATTCCTTCTTGAAATTTTTGTTTTATATAATCAGGGCCTGAAAAATAGTGTAATAGGAATATTATGATTAAAACAAAAATCAGACTTCACAGTAAAACTATTGCATTGAGATGTCAGACTGGACTGTTTTGCTAAAATGCTGAGGCAAGTATCACCAAAAAATTCACTGACATCCATAGTGATTTACTCTAAATTGTTCAGTAGTTGAAGTTACCATACTTTTTGGTAATTGTTGGGACTATTTATTAATTTGGGTCAGTCACTTCATGTCTCCAGCTTTGCAAAGGGTCACAGGACATAAACTGTCTCTGAGTGAAGTCTGAGGAGCTAAAGACTGACTTACCTATCATTCTTTCTTTTCCAAGAGGTATGTTTTGAGGTATGTTTTGCTTAATTATCCTAATCTATTTAACTTCTACCCTCATGATCATAGTATCTGTTTGACATGGAAGTAAGTAACCATCAGAATAACACGTCTCTTCTGTCCTTATAACCCACAGGAAATAGGGCTTGAGTAACTTTTTTTCCTTTATGCGCATGTTAGCTTCTCTTACATACATATATATGTGCCTTGAACTTTCACACACCACACACCACCTTTGTTTTCCTAATCCAACCACTCACCACATGAAGACCTAGGTTAACCGCTCTAGTGGGTAACACAGTTCTGCTTAGAAGCCAGGAAGACAACTGCTCTTGCATTCACTAGAGAAATACTTGCAGAGCAGCCAGTATGAAGCATATCCTCCCTCCAAATCCTAGCTAAACACCCATGAGCACTCACCACTAGGTCACATTCACCACTAGGACTCACTTATCAAGGTGCATTTCTGTGCAGCTATTTACGTGAAGACAAGCTGGATGAGATGCTTTGCTCCAGGTTTTGGCTGTCTGATTAAACAGTTCAATGCTAAGACTTGAGCAAATGCTCTGTTGAACAAACAAAATTGCTGTAAATCTGTCTGTATTGTGGGCAGCATTTTCTATTTTTCTTCTGAGAGGCCACATTCCAGATTCCAGGATCATGTCCTGTAAGAAGTCAGAGGCTGGGGAGCTCTGTTAACAAAGAACTGCTATGATTTTTCTGTATGTTCAATAACGGCTTCTGCCAAATACATTGCAACTGTTTCTCCACTTCTGTCTTTGCTAGCACGGCTACTTTCCTTTGTTTTTTTTTTATCTTCTGTAAGTGAGGCTTATTTGTGTTTTATGTCACAGAGATTCAGTGCTCAGAGAAGAATGTCTGCACACATTTTCTGCATTTGAGTTTCTAGGAGGCTCTACCTGTGTTAGGCAGATAAAATGTTTTTACAGATGCCAGAAGTATATGCATCACTACAGAGTGCTGAGATGAGAGGAAGGAAGGAAGAAAGAGCAGCATGAAGTTTTTGGAAGTTACCGAGTCATTTGGGAAGTAAGCATTGCTGAGAAGGAGAATTACTCGGCATGCAATCTCCTTTGAGTGGTAGAATCGCAATGTTTTTGGCATCTCTGAAATCCAGGGGCGAAAATAGGGATTTGTACGTGTACACGTAGGGATTTGTTCTCAAATGACGATTGAGGAGGAAGCTTTGAGGAGTTAAGCTTGCACAGAGGAGGAGGACTACAGGCTTGGTTCTTACGGCTTTTTATGATCTTCCTGGTAAAAGGGAAAGGCAGCACAACACAAATTAAAAGTTGCCATATATAAAGTTACAGGTACAATCACCATTTACACAATTGTCCGTCACGTAGGGGATTTCCTTCCGTCTTTGCTGACATACATAAGATAATGCTGATGTTTTTAACATGCATAAACTTTGGTTTTCTTCTGTTTTCACAGAGGATATAATTAGGGGTACAAAGAGAAAAGGACAGCTAAAATGTTCTGCCTAACCTTTAAGCACAAGCCATGGAGCTGTCAAATTGCAATGATTACTTGTTATGAACACATCTACAAGCACCTTAGCTTGCTCCTTATGACTGCTGTGAAGAGAGCATCCCAATTGGAATACTGTCTCTTCAGCCTTACAATGCTGCTCAAACGGCATCTGCTTTGCTCCTGACATATATAGCAAATTCACATCCTGTGACACCTCTCCACTGCCCAAAATACGTACAGATACGACTTTTCCTAGTATCTGACAGCACTTGACGGACTGAAGGCACTTTCACAAGGAACATAACTGGGCCTCAGAATTGCCATCCCTCTCCGCTATTTCCTATGATCAACTAAAAGCCTGCCAAGGCTGGCCAGGGGGACTCTCACGCTTCTGGAGACCTCCAAACTGTACTGGAATTTCTGAAACAAGAAGGGAGCCAGATCTTGGCTTCTCATGTCTTCACAACAGACTGGCAGAGTGAAAAACAAAAAGCTTAAACAAAACCAAAAAGTCTCATCTTTAAGTGAAGTTCTCCAAAGAAGTTAACTGTCCATAGACTAACAATGCCATATTTTAACTGGATATTTGGCAGTGTTTGATGCTATGTGACTGAATCCCACCAGAGAAGGCTGTAGCCGTCTGCATCCAAGTAAAGTCTGAGAGTGTCTGACCAGACATTCAGCAATTGCCTTAACATAACACAGCAGATCTCTCTCCCACTTCTCAGTACACCACATACAGCTATTAGAGATACATCTCTTGCCTCCAGCCTTGCCAGGCAGGTCTTTCCAACACTCGAATTCTTGGCTCTGTGCTGAAGTTAGTTTTGGAGATTGTCCAAGGACTTTTTTTACGTCTGTTCACTGTATTCAGTACAATCAGCTTATGCACCTGTCTGAACCACCGACTCTAACCAGCAAGAACACAGTTCCTGCTCTCTTCTGAGGACTAAAAATAGCTGTGAGGACTTACTTTGCCCCCTTCATTACATGCATTATCCAACGCTACAGACATAGGCAACAGAGTCCTTTTTCTTCACCATAAGTGCATAGAGGAGTCTGAAGGAACCATGGCCAAGGGAATTTGGAAAGGGAGTCACTAATATCTGATCCTACAAGATTTCTCAGCTGCCTGATCTTAATGAGGAAGAAAATAGGATTTGAGAGTAGGAAGAAGGTAAAATGGGATTATCTGTCTAGGAAATAAACACGGAGTTCTGTTGTTCATTTTGCAGTTCAAGCAATCAATAGATATATTCCTAGATATGATATGTCTGAGTGCCAGGAGAACCTGGTTGAAAGGAGAACCAATAAATGCTTTCTAACCAAGTAAAGAAAAAATTTCTTTGTGGATGAATCTGTGTGTTTTCTCGTGGTGACATGCTGGCCCTGCTACTGCCAGCTGAAAACTGATGCACCTTTGATGGCTGAAGGTCAGACGTAGAGAAGTTTTGGCTCTCACAGCTGTTGCCATGCCAGCAGCTGGACGGCACCATTAAAGCGTGAGTTACCCAGTATTCGGGGGCATCGCCTCTGAAAGACAAAGGACTGTGTGGATGTGTGCAATGCATACACAGAGTCTCATTCAGTCTGCTGGTCTGCTTGAAGACCATTTCATTGATGGCTGTGGGGTGAGGGAAGCTTTGGTTTGGTTGCAGACACACTCATAGTTGTTCCAAATCTAGAATTTCTTGTGGAGTTGTTGTGTGACATGTCCTTCCTCCTGGAAGGGCTCCAGTAAGTGACGTGACAGCATGGCCAGCCACGTAAATGAGAAGAGAAGGGTGCCCTGGTTCTGCCACAGCATTTTTAGAGAGGTGATAGCCGCATGCTTTTCCCTGTGGCCTAGTGAGGTATACATATTGGCAGCAAGGGGCTGATTCAGGATTGTGGCTCAGTGTCTGAAAATGTCATGTTGCAGACAGTGTAAATGCAGCCAATGTTTCCCAAGAAGGCTAAAAAGAGATCTTGTGCCTTAGCAGCTCAGAGTGAAATCTGAAGCTTGAGAATGCACCTAGGTAGTGAGGAAAAAGAAGCAGATATATATTTATATATAGAAGCTTCAGGTTATACTCCTGACGACTCAATCAGCCAGTTTCATGTATTTTGGCTTCTTTGCGAAAGAGAAAAGATGAGGACACAGGAAAAGGGTGGGACTGCATGAGGATGAGCTCAGGAAGTACCGAAGGCCCTAGTATTCCTTGCAGTAGGGCTGGTGATCCTTCAAGGAACAATTCTGAATTCCACAGTCAATACTGAGTAACCTGCCATAAATCTCATTTCCATAATTTAAGGAGTTTTTGCCTCATTTTAGTATAAAGATTTCTATATTCTCAAAATTATTATGTTAATACTTATTTTAACTGGCTAAAAGGACTTCCGTAGTAACACAAACCAAATAAAAATTTCTGATGTTTTGTGGCAGGACTGCAGGACAATGCATTTTCAAGTAATACAAAAACACTTCTGTAGTTTTCTAATACTATCAAGTAAGAGAGTAGTTAGTAATGTACAGAATTAAAATATACTAGAACATTGAATTAAAAACAGTGCTATGTAAACTAAAATATACTATATTCTAGTACATTTTAGTTCTGTATAGCACTATTTTATTTTACGAGTTAATCCACTGCATTGTACTCTTTCGCAACTTTCCATGTACTCCTGTACGACCTCGGACACGTTATAACATCTTACTTGGTCCATATGTAATAAGGAATTATGCAGTGGACACTCAGGTTTAAAAGCTTTTTCCTGAACCAAAATTGTTTAAGACAGGGAATTCTGTCGACATCAACAAACAATTTCCACAGGAAACATTTTCACAGTACCAGATGCATTCCTTCTCAGAGGAAATGTTGTGAGAAACTCCACCTGGACTCCACTAGAAACTCCACACTCTGGGAGCAGCCAAAAAGTTTTGGGAGAGCAGGTTTACCTGAGCTAAGCTTGAGACACCACGCGATACAGATGAGACCCTCTCACTGTACAATGACAGAGGATGCCTATCCCTGCAGCCCTGGACTCCTGTGTGACTAAAGAAGGCTCCTGTAAGACCCTATAGGTAAACACAGGCTGTAGGACTTCAGAAGCCGTGTCACTTGAGTGTCTCCAGTCCCCATGGTGGATTGGTACTCCCAGTTGTAAACTGGCTGGCTGCTGCACAAGAGGTGAGGATCCTCCTTCCTCTTCTCCCCCTCCAATTTGTGGAGGCCAAGCCACAGCTTTTAAATAAATTAAAAGTGATTTGGATGGAAGGTGCTGCAATTATACAGCCTGTGCAAAACCACTAGTTTGGGAATTCACCGGCATTACCAATGAGACTATGCTTAATTAGGTCATCATAACTTGCAAAACTATATTTAAAATCTAGAGTTTGATGTGTTCTTTACTACAGAGACCAATTTTGTTTTTCAGACATGTCCTCTCTATTGTGTTTCAGAGGAAAATGAAAAACATGGCAAAATCATCTTCTTAATATATGGAAACAGCATTTAGTCTCTTATTCTGTGCAATTTTACAGTAAAAAAGAAAATAAAAAGAGAAAGCTTCTCCTTAAGAAAAAAAAACTCTAACTTTATAAATAATTTTATAAACATTTTCATGATGCTTCTTCCACTCTTTTGTCCCCACAGCCTTACCATTCTTACAATTCTGGAAAAACAAGCATTTCATATTACAATTTTATTAGTCTTCTGAAAGCAAAAAAAGATTGCAATGTCACTAGTGCAGGCTCTAGAATATAATATTTACAGAATACAATATTTAAAGTACTATTGATGCTGAAATGATGTGATTCAACGTCAATGCATATTAGAAGTAATTATTAGGTAACCATGCACTTATTTCTGCTTTTTAAACTGGAGTATACATGTGATGCAACCTAACCATCCTTGGTGCTAAATAAAGAGTTAACAAATATAACACTGCTATATATGCAAACCTCATGAAGTTCAACAAGGCCAAGTGCAAGGTCCTGCACATGGGTCAGGGCAATCCCAAGCACAAACACAGGCTGGCTGGAGAAAGGATCAAGAGCAACCCTGAGGAGAAGAACTTGGGAGTGATGGTGGATGAGAAGCTCAACATGAGCTGGCAATGTGTGCTTCCAGCCCAGAAAGTCAACCACATCCTGGGCTGCATCAAAAGAAGTGTGGCCAGCAGGTCGAGGGAGGTGATTCTGCCCCTCTGCTCTCGTGAGACCCCACCTGGAGTACTGCGGCCAGCTCTGAAGCCCCAACATAAGGAGGACATGGACCTGCTGGAAAGAATCCAGAGGAGGGCCATGAAGACGATCAGAGAGCTGGAACACCTCTCCTGTGAGGACAGGCTGAGAGAGTTGGGGCTGTTCAACCTGGAGAAGAAAAGGCTCCGGGGAGACCTTACAGTTTGTCACATATCTTCTCTGAGAGGCTGAGAACTGTGTACTGAGTCAGAATTCAAAGACTGGGGGAAGGAAATAGTAAATGACGAGTAAGTTTCTTACTGCACATTATATCCTAGTACAAATCCAGGGCATGATATTGTTGAAGTAAAAGCTGAAGTCTTTTTTGTTTAAATGCACTGTACTAAAAAAGGAAAATATATAGTTTGGTGTTGGTACTACAGGTTGCTATATACTTTGTGAGAAATAAGCCGGTGAAAACCATCTGGTTTGTTATCTTCTGATGTGATCAATGGTTTTCTGAAGTATCACTGTTGGCAACAATATCCATACTTTCATAATACGATTTATTTGCTACTCTGATGAATATTAATAAAGCTCAGAAAGCCTGGTGACCCATTAGAGGATCAATTAATACAGGATCTTTTTTTTTCCTGCAAGCATCCAAAATGCTCCTATGTTAGGATTTTTCAGGATAGGACATTGATTTTATAGTAATTCCTCGGCATTCAGGATGGTAACTGTAGGTAAAGGAAACAAAAATAATCGTTTATCAGTCTGCTAAAAGAAATGATTTGATGAGTCATTATGAAACTGCAAATAACTATATTCAGCAAATTTTAGAAAGACAGAGTTTTTTGTTATTGCTTCATTGTGGCGATATGTAGGGGGGGGGGGAAGAACTATAATTAATGTCATTAGTACTTCCTTGGTCTTATTCTTATTTTTCTGAAGGTTATACTGATAACAGACAAAAAAAAAACTTTTAACTGCTAGGCTGCTGGCTTGAATTCAGCCTAAATGAATGTAGGGCTCTGCAATGTCATGTGTAAAATGTGTTGATGAACTCAGTGGAGCAGAGATATGATTATGGTTTTAGTAATGTTTGGCAGCCCTGTCTGCCATCTTGGCAGACTGAACTGGGACGGAACGGAGCTGGAAATTACGGGGTGAGGGTTATAGCCGTAGAAAAATCGATGGATATAACACAAGCTGTTTAAAGAGGTATAGGCTCTGCAAGATCATTTCTGTCTGACTTAGATCTGGTAGTTTAAGAGGTCATCATCCCAGATGTCTGCAGTATCCTTCTGACGGATATAATGCCCCAGCAATAGGACACGGAATGGTGCAGCGGCCTCATAGTTGGGTCAATGGGCAGCAAGGTAAGTAAGATTTCTGGTCCCTAGACAGTGAAAGGGCACCTGATTTATTGCCAAGTTGGAGGCAAGATTTCCCTAGAAAGAAATGTCCTGCTCCTAGTGAGTGATGCATATACAGGTTATTTAATAATTCCTTAATTCAAAATGACATATGTAGCCCCTGTTGCCCTGTTTTGGCTGCATCTAAAGATGGTTATGCCAGCTGGAATAATGGCTCTCCTTAACTGTACTTGAGAATGATTTACAGAAAAAAATCATTCATTTCCTAAAGTTTAAAAGTAATTCATGTCACAAAAGAGAAAGAAGAACTGAAATGGAAGGGACTATTGACACTGTCTGGCAAGATGGAAAAGAAACCCAAGCCTGGATGCCTGCTTTAACTTTTAGCCTCTGATGGCAACTGCATTTTGGTGATATATAACCAACATTTTACATGCTAGTGAGCAGCTTCCCTAGCAAGGTGCAAATCAAAAATCTTGCCTTGAATAATTTTTAAATTCCATTTGGCTGCCTTACAATACTTTTTTTTTTTTTTTTTCCATAGAATCATACAGCCTTAGGGTTACAAGAGACCTCCAAGATCATCAAGTCCAGCTGTCAACCCAGCACCACCATGCCTACTTTCCTGGAGTGCCACGTCTACACGGTCTTTGAACACCTTCAGGGATGGTGACTCCACTACTTCCTTGGGCAGCCTGTTCCAGTGCCTGACCACTCTTTCAGTAAAGAAGTGTTTCCTGATATCCAATCTAAACCTCCCCTGCCGCAACTTGAGGCCATTTCCACTTGTCCTATCACAAGTTATTTGGGAGAAGAGACCAACACCCGCCTCCCTACAACCTCCTTTCAGGTAGCTGTAGAAAGCAATGAGGTCTCCCCTCAACCTCTTCTTCTCCAGACTAAACAACCCCAGTTCCCTCAGCCGCTCCTCATAAGACTTATGCTCCAGACCCATCACCAGCCTTGTTGCCCTTCTCTGGACATGCTCCAGTAACTCAACGTCCTTCTTGTACTGAGGGGCCCAAAACTGCACGCAGTATTCGAGGCGTGGCCTCACCAGTGCCAAATACAGGGGCACAATCACTTCCCTACTTCTGCTGGCCACACTGTTCTAGATGGAAGCCAGAATGCCATTGGCCTTCTTGGCCACCTGAGCACACTGCTGGCTCATGTTCAGCTGGCTGTCTACCAGCACCCCCAGGTCCCTTTCTGCTGCACAGCTTTCCAGCCATTCTTCCCCTGGACTTACTACCATTAGCGTGGAAGTACCATGGCTGCCTAGGAAAGCAAACTACAAGGTAAACAAGAGGGAGAAGAGTGCATGTTTTGCATAATCCAAAAATACTCTAAAATATAATGTTTACCCTTTGGGATACTTTGTAATATTTCTTAACTCACTCTTACTCCCAATTCCTTATTTCCTCCTGCTCTCCCCTTGAAAATACCTTCTCTTTGCTGAAATTTTCTCCAGCTTAGACTTCTAGGGTTTCTCAGTGTTGTTAGCATTGCTGCTTCCTTAAGCACTACTCCTAGTAGCCCTTATTCTCCTACTGCACGGGAGGCAACACTGAAACTAGCATGTGCCAGTAGTTACTCACTAGATCCCTGAATGTCATGGAGAATGATGTCTACATGCACTTATTTTATGGAACTGTTGTGATTTGATCTGGCAGCCTGCTGTCCTTCAGACCACGTACTACCAATATGACCTAAAAATATAACACAAAGATAGCACATAATATGGTATTATACTATTGCCACAACCTCACAAAGCCACATCATCATTCAGCAATGCAAAAGTTAGAATACACAAATCTTCCACCTAGGACTAACTTTAAAAGTTATCCATCACTGAATACAAGGAGGTTTTAACGCAGCTTTAAATGCAGCCTTCCCTTCTTGCTAAGTAAAGATAAACACCTACAACAGGAAATCACTGTTAGAAATTGCTTATTAAGTGTTTCGTGCAGAAGAACACCAAATATATGAATTCTTCTGTATCAAGGTTGCCCTCTAAACTTTCTTTATTCCTGCTCAGGAAACAGTTTTGTGTACTATAATGAACAACTTCCAAGTAGTTTTGCTAGAATACGTATCTACAATCTTGAAAATATGCAAAAGTACTTTATTTTCCTGGTTTTGACATAAATGAAAATGACAGGGCCTTCTCAAAATCCACATCAAACACTTCCTCTCACGGACTAGACAAAGATCAAGAGTGCTGAGTTACTTATTTACTAGCCACACATACACTTTGGCCAAACCCAAGGCTAGTTCTTATGCCTCTGTGCTTGCTCTGCTCTGATGTTTACACAGCACAAGAGAGCCACTGGTGTGGCCTGTGGACTGACTACTTTACAGTAGTCTCTCTGCATTTCACACGGGCATTTGTTGAAAAGTATATGGCACTATGTTATCTCACAATGCTTCTTGAAAATATTAAAATGTTTACTCAAACACACAGACTTGACTTGCTAGCAACAGCAATGATAACAAAAAATGAAATGGACTTCCACAAAATGATCCAAATCATATACAACACCACAAACTCATGAGTCTAGCAGCAGGATGACAAAACAGAGATATTGATGCAATTCCTATCTGTATGAAATCCAGACTGTCTCTTCTCTCCCATCCTATCAGTTCCTCCAAATCTGAAAAAATCTGAAACTAATTTCAGTCATCCTATCATCAACATACCTGAATATAACACATAAATAGTGTTTTTGTATTTTGCTTGTTTGTGTCCTTCAATATATAATTTAAAAATAATTAAGGATAAAAGAATCCCTAAAAGTAAGATTTTCTTCCTCAAAAGACTTCCAAATGCATCATTTTAGAGTAGATATATACACACTGAAAGAAGGCAGGAAAGAACACACTAGTGAATCTCAAAAATTGCCTGCAGTCAGCACTAAGTAAGAACAACATACTAATTCTGATTGTAAATCCAACCTCCGTTTCGTTGACTGCTTTAGTAGGTGACTGAAGTAGCTGTGACATTTGCAAAACAGGGCACAAAATTCATAATTGTATTTCCATAGTAGATTACAATGTGCATGTCCTTACGCTTTTGGTTTCAGTACCATCAGAAAAATGTAACAGATTTATCCTGTCTGATAGATGGCACTATGAGTGCTGCACAGCGCTCTCTAACATCTCACTGGGACATCAGCTTACGGACACAGCAATCGCTCCGGACCAGCAATCTTAATTACGGCTTGCTTTGCTTACCCTAACTCTCTGTTGAGGAATATCGACAGAACTTCAAAAAACATTCGACAAGATTATATGGTGTTGCATATGGCATCTTCATATAGGACAGGTTTCATATTTCTAGGCTAGATAACATACACACACTGTATTTAACGTGAATGCTCCCAGGTAAATAATACAAGCACTATAATCTACTTGAATCCTTCTGAGCCTGCAGGCTGCTTAATATGAGCTAACTGAGAAGGTAAGTTTTTAGCTTTTCCACGGAAAATCCAAAGCCTACTTTACTTCAGCTGAGCTGCACTGGGGCATGAGAGAGACTGAAGCCTAGCATCAGTGTATGCTTTAGCGCTATTATTAAGAATGGTACATGAACCTCTGATCATGGGAACATTTTTCTGAAAACTAGAAAAAAATCCACCGGAAAATTCAGCAAATGTTAACCACAGCAGTAGTGTTCTTTAAGTCCCTTTATCTGTATTACAGCAGATGGGCAAAAGTGAAAGGCTGTAATTCTGTTCTCATCACAACTGCATATTCTCTGAAAGATGAATTTTATATATATAAAGAGACTGTTAATGTGGCATAATAGCTGCCTTCACCCAGCAGAATCCACACTTCTTTACATTTCTCCCAGCATGTCCACATCTTTCTGATAGAACAATGCCCAAAGTTATATACAATATTTCAGGTTCAGGTCACTACGATCGTGCAAAGAAGGGATCATTACCCTTCTTCTCCATGACGTGCTGCTTCAGTATATGCAGCCTGTATCACATTTCAAGTGCGTGGCTATCATCTTGCTCCATGGGAGTTTGGCAACTGACCTCAACAGGAGCAGGTTCATGCCTCATCTCCAACTAAGTCTGTCAGCTCGTATGGACTTCTCATAGTACTTTTGAGGAGCAAGTCATTGTCTTCAGTTTAAATATGAGGTCTGACAATTCTGCGAACTAGCTTACGTTTGGCGAATGACCACTGCCGTAAACGGTAGCACTTGCTTTCAGCTATATGTGGAATGTTACTGAGAACTTTGTTTTTCACCGAATCATAAAATCATTTAGGTTGGAAAAGACTAAGACCACCAAGTCCAACTGCAAACCTAACACTGCTAAGTCCACCACTAAACCACATCCCTAAGCACCACATCTACACATCTTTTAAATACCTCCAGGGATGGTGACTGAACCACTTCCCTGGGCAGCCTGTTCCAATGCTTGACAACCCTTTCAGTGAAGAAATTTTTCCTAATATCCAATCTAAAGCTCTCCTGGTGCAACTTGAGGCTGTTTCTTCTCATCCTATCACTTGTGACAGGTTTTCTCTGTTCCACCTCCTGTTTGCAATATACCACTTCATTATTACCTGTGGATGTAAATAATACGGTGTTCACCATATTATGTAACTATGCAATGTAACACTTATGTCATTTGGCTAGTCATTAGTGAAGACTCAGATGCAATGATTACAAATTTCCTTCAACTTTCTAACCAAGAACTTCCTTGTTCCTAGCCCTGCTACCTTTTCTTTTTACAATCTTCATCCTGTTTAATCTCACATGAAAAAATTTAACACCAATTCCATGCTGGCCATGTTTCAGTTACAGGTTTTACTCCTGTTCAGATTATGATCTGAGTGAATAATTGTTACAAGACTAATAGGTAGAAGTCTTCATCTATTCCAAATTCTCAGCGTGATTTTCTATATGACGCTGAATAATACTACAGTACTCTACATTACTCAGGTCTACAATGTGAATAACATCTTCATTTTTCAGATCTATCTCTACACTCTCTCCGCTTCTAAGTAAGTCTTAAGTTTTGCAGACTTTCTTGGAACAAAATGCCGTGTATATTACACATTTATTTCTCTGGCCTTCACAAACATAGAATGCAGCTGCAAAGATTATTTTTCTCTAATGTTCTACCCTTTCCTCTGGAATGTATCTCTTGTTCCCCATTTCCTATAAAAATAACAGCAAAAAAGCCCACAGCAAGTGTTTACTGCTTATGATCAAGAAGTACAAGGCACTGTTACCAGCACAGCTGCAGAGATGTGCTAATGTAACCCATACCACATGTAAAAAAAATAACATGAGAAACCTAACCTTTGTCAACACAATTTAAGCCTTCACTAGTATAATAAAATCCTTTTAAAATAAATCACCGTACTCCAGTGAAAATTAGCACTGTAAGGAAAGTTCTCATAGTACAGGCCTTGTTAGTCGAATTTCGACGTGGAACAAATATTTATGACGCAGTTATAAACAGGATTTATAATGGAAATGTTGACACTGTGATAACAGTCCCATGTGATAGACCCTACTTCATCTTGTCCTTGGCTGATGGACACTGTGACAGACCAATATAGAAACTTACTGAGGCAGGCCAACAGTGGGCAGGTTCTGTGTCCTGGAAGGTATGGTTCTTTTGGGAGCAAATGAATAATTTTGAACAGGAGAGAAGAGGCAATTAAAGCTGTAAGATAGCACTGTCCTCTTTCTCTCAGATTCCACCTGTAATTAACACTCCCACAGTGGCAGCTCAGATAGGTATTCTAGGCTAGAATTCAAGAAGTTACTTCAAGACAGCAACATAGCTGAGACAGCACGGAAGCTAGTCCAGGCTAGTTGCCTGACTATCTAGCTAGCTTCACAGTCAGATCCTGTAGCCTTTACTAGGCAACCACAAGTTGTATCTAGATGCAAATTAACTAGCTCAGTACTTAATGGAAGCCTGTGAAAATTACAGTGATTGTAACAGCTTTACTTCTCTACAGGAAACTGGTTCTCTGTTATTAGTTTTAAAAGTTAATTTGCTCAAAACTAATTATGCACTTATTTTCTAAGCAAATCATTTGATTATGTGACTCAAAAGTATCCTGGAGAAATTGAGAAAGTATTCTGAAGAATTAAGGCTACTCTTTTGCAACTTCTCATTCCTGCATACTCTCTTGTCCCCGACGCATGCAGGAATGTTGCGGAGTTCCTGGATGCGTGGATGTCAGTGGGGCAGGATGGGTCCAGACTGCCAGCAAGCTGGATGGGCCTCACACCGGGCAAGAGGAAAGATGTGGAAGAGTGGAGACATCTGCTCCTAGGGCTTGGCAAGACTGGTGATAAATCTGGAAGTCAAGTTGTGAAGACTGGTATGATAAGAGCTATAAAACGAAAGGTGAGGACAAGAATAAAGCTTGAAACTGATATATTTTCTTTTAACGCACCTTCTTTCCTTGATTACTAGATATAACAGAAGTGCCTTAGCATACTTCTACAGGCTCTGGCTTCTCCAGAGTTGTGTAGAAAGATGATGGAACCAATGAATTGTAGAGAAAAGATGCCATAGCAAGAATCCTGACAACATTTCCGTGGGGATGATGAAGTTGTATGTTGAATAATGTCAGAAAAGGAACAGGCTCTTGTATGACTAAGAATAACCAGTGTGCTTCCATAAGCTTTAAGGCACAAGCTGATGGCATGGATGGTAAGTCTAATCAGGCAACATGTTCATTGTAATTGGTTTTTAAAATAAAAATATCTGGCCTGGTACACATGCACTTAGTTGGCACATTCCAGTTAATCAGCATCAGGCAGAAATCTCTCTTTCCTGTCCATACAGAGCTTGCATTTTGTTAACTGGAAGAGGTGGAGATGGCTGAGAGGAGGAAAATGGGAGCATGTGCTTTCTTTCAAGGCTACAGGCATCCACCACTGGTCAAAACAGTGTAAACCACAGTTGCTCTTTAAAGCATTAGAGGCCATCAGAGGTTGCCTTTTCACAAGCTTAAAATGCTTATTTCTGAAACTAGTGATGTTCAGCGTGTTAATACTGATGCTGTAACAGCAACCATACATGACAGGAAAAAATACCGGTAAAACCCGACAAATTCTTACTGTTCTCATTAGAAAATCTTTGTTCTCTGCGCATATATTTCACCTAAAGAAATTACGTCCAACTCTTTAGAGAACATTAATTGGTAAACTGCTCCTTGATTTCTCTCATGCCTTGTTTAGGAGGTCAAAGGCTGGATGAATTGCTCTGGTGAGCCATGTATGTTTGTCTGGCAGCTGGTTAGCTTGACAAATAATCTGCCATAAAGCAATTGAGATCTGAATTTCCAGACCTTAATTGCTCCATGGTAAAGTGCCCAGACTGCTCTTACCCTGCAGCAAAGTAGTTTTACCCCTCTTTCATTTAATCAAATGTTATTCATTCAAACTGAATGAAAGAGCAGTATCCATTTGCTGCAGGATATATATGCATACAGACAATTCTGGCTTAGCTGTCTAGTCTGCGCAAGTTCAATCTTTAGCTTACCTCCAGATAGTGTGTTTACAAGACTATATTCTAGAGATGGCCTGTGGATTTTAGAATGAAAGGGTAAGTCAAAGCATCCATTAACCTTGTGCAAGACTAGGACAATATTTCCCCTTTTTACTGGGTGTCAAAAGCCTTTCCTTCATGTTATACCTTTGATATAGCACTCCCATTAGTCATTTGCTCTTCTCTAGGTTTTAACAAGAGACACAAACCAGTGTTTATTGTTTTTCTCTAAGCATAGATAATCTCAAACTGTCCCTGGATGACTCCCGTGAATGAGGATATGACTCAGGTTTCATTTGTTTCCTGTCCTGGTATGCTCTCTTTTGACACATCAACAAGTTTAGTGATGCCTGAGGAAACAAACAGGTCAGAGCTGGGATTTCTCAAAATTTGTTTTATTTGGTGATAAAAAAGCCTGTAAAGCATGGCCTCTATAAAGACTGCAATGTTTTTTAAATCTACAAATCTTATAGCCTTGTGGGTAGGGCTGTGCAAAGATATACCATCCTCATAGCTATTAATCACTAGCCAAATCTGCTACAGCAAAAGTAGAAGCGGGGTCTTGCCTGAGACTAGTGTGAACAAGCTTAAGGAAAACAGTTCCCTGGAACCTTCTAAGTCCTTCCACCATGGCACTGACCTTTCCAATCATACTTGCTTTCCTTATATGCAAATATTAAAGTAATCAATTCCTGGGAAAGCTGAATCTCAAGATTTCTACGGTACCTCAATATTCATGATTCAGAATGACATTATTCTTCTTACTCACTGGATGTTACTTTGCTTCCCACCACTTCGTTCTCCTTTCAATATCTTTTTAAACTTCATTACAAAGCTAGAACCTATTGGCAGCTTCTGATGAATGTCTTAATGAACATAAAATTGAAACGTGAGAGAAAGTAATTGGGAAGTAAGAAGTGTCATGGTACAATGAGTGATGAATATTCATGGTAATTACAAATTGTGTGTAATGCTAGGCTATATGGCCCAGAAGGTTGGTTTTTAAGAATCTGAAATTTAAGAACTTTATCAAAAGATTTTCAAGTATTTAAATGGACTTAGGCTGCAGGTAATCCAGAGATCACTCATTAAGACAGAAAAAAAAATGCTTAACTGGTGTTTACAGAGAGGTATTTGTATTTCACTTTTTTTGGTCTCTCTTTCAAGAGACTTGTTGATACACTACATACATTTATTCATTGCTGACAGCGTGCTTGCCTACTGTAGTAAGCAGTTCAAACAATGAGAGAAAAATTACACTTTCCCACAATAACTTATTTTCAAGACAATTTAGCACAATGGAAAGCTTTCTCTTACCTGTAGTTTCAGAGAGTGAGACACAATACTTCTCATTACCTTTTAGAAGCACTAACATAAACTTATAAAGGTACTGCAAAAATAAAAAGCTCAAGCAACAGAAGAAAACCAGTTGCTATTAGGAAGCAATAATGGTTACCTTGTTTTCATTTGAACATACAAAAAGTGCTATTTGAAAAGCAGGTATTTACTGCTGTTTGTGTGAGTGAATGTAAATACCTAAAAATATTTATTTATTTTATTATCATAAATGACAAAATCTAATGATACCATTGTCCAGTAACTCATAGCGTGACACTTGGAAAATAATCAAATAAGCAAGTATGTGTACAGGTGAGTCTCAGGGTTAACTGGTACCATTCAGAAATCATGTATCTGAAAAGGGCATGGTGAACACAGGATGGAAAGTACCTTTGACATGATAGTATCTGAAAGGATAACGATGATGTACGAATATGGTGTTTTGCTGTAGCTTATTTGGGATAACTGAAATTTAGTTAAGATCTTGGCATCTTAAAGTTACTTAAGCAATGGGAATAGCAATGTTTTTTTTCAAATGTGTACAAATACGCTATATTTGGCCATCTTGAAAATAATAAGGGAATTGAAAATTTAGGCTCCAAAAGAGGTATTTATCTTTTGATAGGTAGCTAGCTAACTGATAAACACTTCCACACAAAGAATAGAGTAAGTAAAGTTTGAGAAATGTTTTGTTAAATCACTGTATACATATATAGCTGCATTTGGGGAAGGGATACAAACTCTTCCCTTCTGTAATTGGAATAAAACTTTTAAATGAGAAGAAAATAATAATCCCACACCTTCCCTTTCCAAATCTCAACAGATTTGTCAGCAATGCCACTTCATATACTGTGGCAGGAAGTAGAAAAAGTCACCTAACAAATTCTTGATCTGGGTGATTTCTTTGGTGTCAAATTTCACACCATCAGCTGTTTGCATTTTCTCTCGAGTACTCTAGCCATTTCTTTATTTCAAAGGTTTGGCAGGTTTGAAGTACTTTCATTCCAAATGCTTTAATTCCCTCTTTCTTCTAGTCTCTATCAAGCTTTCCTTTGACAGGGTCCCTGTTATTAGTTTTTTGCATGACTAAGCTTATGACTTCTTAAATTATGACTGATAAGATGAACTGCTGCTATAAATGGAGAATTTATCAGTTGACAGAAGAATGAAATAATGAAAAAAGAAAAAGACTTGAGTATCATAGGAGTAAGGAAGGGCCACTAATACAAGCCCACAGGAGAGTTGTATTGAGGTCATTTCCAACAGTGATACCATTTTAAAGCTAGTAAAGTATTAATACTGGAAATAGTTCTGTTGAGCTTTACCTACAGTTCTGGACAGCCATGTACAAAAAAGATGAATTTATATTCAGGATGGGTACAAAGGAAGTTTGCAAGACTGGGAAGGAGAATGGAGATTCTAACCTGCATAAGGTGACCAGCTCTTGACTTACACACTAAACAAATAAAAAAGAGCATCCCAACTCTCCCAACTCCAAAGCATACAGATTGCTCTTGACAACTAAATACTTAGGAATAGAGAAAAAAAACCCCAAGTATTCTTTCAGCTGACAGTAACCATTTAGTAACAAGTTATATATAGTGGTCAGTTATACTAAAAATTTAAGGAAATAGGTGGATTGTTAGAAAATATTGATGAATGTTGTTGTTCTTCAATTTTATGGGTCATTATATCGGTCTGCATTCACCATATGGGTACATTTAAGAATAAATGGGTTTGGGTCTGAAACAAGGATGTGCAGAAGATGATGGTAAGTGAAAATGAACCTCAGAGCTATAATCTGTATTAGCATACAAGTGCAGACAAGTCCTTGAAAAGTCATAACAAGATATGACTCAACTCATTTGACAGGTCAAAGAAAGGACAAACATACGAAAAGAGATTAAATTGGCAAGTGGAGTTCCATTTAATCTGTCCAATCTAACCATACTAAAACCATACTAAAAAGCAGTATACAAAAATATTAACCTTATGGAAAGACAGCAGAAAAACAAAGCAACAACTACTTTGCTTCTTTCTGCAGCAACTTTCCAAACCATGTGACAGGTGAAAATGGGTTGCAATGCTGACAGAGGTGACACAGACTTAATTCTACGATATCATGAGTATGGGACTAATGTTCCACAGAGCACCACAGACATAACAGAGGAATATTCCCTCACATGTTATTTATGTGTGACGGTAAAGCATTCTCCAGAAATCAGGCCTTAGCTAACTGAGACTGACAAGAATTCCCAGTAAAAAAAAGGAAGGATCTTTTCCCTAATAAACACACTATAGAAATAACCCAAATTTTGTTGATTTATGTTCTCTGAAGTCTGTCTTTGACACTGTCCTGAAGAAGCTACTAATTGGAGGCAAAGTTGTATGCTTGATACTGACTTTTTGACATTCAACTGTTTCTATACAAAGCAATAGTCATCAAAAGATTAAAAAATTAAAATAAAATCTCCTTGAGCAATGTACACTTTCATGACTTACACACAACTATTCTGTATAAATGACAACATTCAAAACAAAATCAACTTTTAAACTTAACACAGAACCTTTTCACTGCAGTAAAAAAACAACAACCAACCAGCCACAAAAACCCCAATCTGTAATTACCTGGTTGGTAGAAATTTGGCGAAAGTTCTCTGGCAACTGCTCTTGCAATATCACATTCCTGGCGAGCAGCCTGAGCAGCCTGATCCGCAGCATCAGCTTTAGCTCTTGCATGTGCAGTTCTGTACAGAGCAGAAAACAGTTTATATGCAGAGGAATCTTTTATAAGTTGCATCAATAATGTGAGAGCAAAGCACTACTGTCCTCAGCTACCATACACTGTACTGTACAGTGCACTCTTACGCCCACTTGCTGCAAGTAACTGCACATCAGTCAAAGTATTTCTGAATCAACGAATTATTCCTCTCAGTTCTGCAGCCCTCCTCATCCTTGTATGACATTTACTTGTAGGTACACAATTTACAGCTCAAGTTTATAATTAAAATTTCTAAATAGAACAAAATGGTATCTGACCGAAGCCTGGCATTGTGGTCTTAATACACGTTACCAGAATGTGTACAGTGGTGTACAAAAGGTCAGACTGGGTGACCACACTGACTTCTAAAGAGGGGTCTGTGAGAGCAGGATACACAGTGTTCAGGGGGATTGTGGAATGCAATTTATTACCTTTACAGTATTTAAAAGTTAATATCAGTCCTGGGTGCCACATAAAATTTTTGAAGAGCAAAACTGAGGTATGCTGACCCAAAAAACTATGAAATGTCTTCCACAATCAGACTATGTTGGAAAGGAAAAGGATGGAAAAAGTGTTTGATGCTTCAACAGGCATTTGTATAAATGGGGATTTAACAATTTTAAATTCTTGTAACTAACTGGATTTCAAATCCAAAACAATCTGAAAAGGCAACCTTTCTGAATTCAAGACAACAGTTTGGAATACTTTTATAAAGTAATTTGCCCTCTGCTTCCACTTTTTTCCTTCTGCTATTTCTTAAACGGCCTCAAGAACAGCTTGATCAAGTGCCTCTAATTCCAGACCATGCAAAGTGGTAGTTGTGTTACTGCAGGATTGCACCACTGTTTGTTCTATCTTCCTTCCCCACTTTATTTTTTAAACAGTCATCTGTTTAAAAATTCCTGATGGCAGTGATCTCTCTGTGCCTCTACAGCATTAGCACATAGCCCAGAGCTACAAAATGGTTCATTAGAATGGAGGGGAAGCTAAACATGGCAGACCAGCACAGTTTTGTGAGCCTCTAGAGATACTAATAATATTTCTACACCAGATATATTAAATTTCATTATTTAGGGAATTTTCTCATAACATTCCAGTAGAAAATTGACACTGAAATAATCAAAAATTTAGTTAAGAAGACAACAGCAGCAGCAACTTTTATCCCATGTGCCAGGTGATTCTGATCCAACAGCAACCGAATAAATGAACTTTCAACAACTTCACTGTAAAAATTCAGTTTTATTTTCAAGGAATAAAGAAGAGTTCTATGTGTTTTAGATGAAGCAAGAGCTAAATGTTAGCACTAACCAGAATAAGCACCAAGAGATTAACAGTACGGCAGACTTTGCATTTCTAAGAGGATGTTTAATCCCATAGGGTACTAGTATAAACACAGACATTAAAAAAACTACATAGACAGTTTCATCTGTGGTGCCTGGAGAAGATTTATTTAAGTTACATCCTCCCTAAAATGTGTGTGGGGATGAACGTTGAATGTTATTTCAAAGCTCAGCTTGTCACAATTTACTGGATAAGTATCAGCTCATGCTGCCTTCTCGCAGGTCCCTCTAGGTCTCTGAGAAAAAAGATGGTGAGCAAATAAGCAGTAACACCTTTGACTTGTACTCAGGATGGGGGAAAGAACTGTTAATCAAAACAAATACACCGTATAATCCCATATGTGTTCCAGGCAGTTCATGAATGGTTGTACGGTACGTGCTTGCCTAGTAACAGTAATCAAACCCGTTCTTTCTCTATAATCGTTATTTTCAATTAGATGAGCTATTCTTAGCTCCCGCATAATTATGTCTATGTAGCATAAACTTAATGAAGCAATCCTAGCACTGGGACATTGTTTTGTGAGACAATAATGTAGTCTGCACATAGATAAACTAGACACTGATTATTCTTTTGTGATGATAGAACAACCAGACTATTCCCATATAAAAATAGTCTAATACTATTGCCACTGCTACAATAGACATTCTAAAAGCTAATATAGTAAATGACCAGCATCAGGAAAACATACTGCCAGGATAGTACAGTTATTTACTGATGTGTCTGTGAATTTTCTGTATTACTATATCCAAGAAGCAAATCACACATTGTGTCCAAACATACAGTAGCAATTAATTAAAGAATTAAATGGTGATATGATTAACAAGCTAGTGCAACTTTCTCACATGAAGCTGGGCAAAGCAAGTCACAGCAGGAAGAAGCCAATGGAACAGAAGGTAAATGAGCACTGCCTTCCTTGGCCGCTTTATCTCAAAGCTTTTTTTTTTTTTTCAACTCACACTTCCTGCTATTCTGCCCCTTTTGTACTCACAGTCAGGAGTTCCAGCAGACCAGAACAGGAGCGACTGTTCAGACACAAACGCTGCCAAGGCATGTCTCAGCGACATGCCGGAGCAGAGCCTCAGCGCTGTACCGTCGCTGAGAAACGACCCAGCAAGCGGAACTAAACAGGCACAGGAGGGTAGGGCACCAGAACAGCCTTCAGGTTCCTGAGCCGGCCTTCCACCAGCCAGGCAGAACTGGGTGCACGTGGCCGTGCTGAGACACTTCCCTGATGCCCCCTTCAGCGAGCATCACCTCCAGTATATGGCCAATGTAAAAAGAACAGGAGAAACCAGCCGAACTGGTGCTTCTGTGCAGGACAGAAGCACTGTGTTTTGCCTGTGAACACAGGTTCTTCATTATTCACATTATTTGCTATCACCTTGGCATTTGGATGCTTTAGTGGCTAACTTTGGCAATGTGTACTTTATTATCTCAATTTGCAACGGTACATTCAGACATTTCTTTCACTTCCTGCACACTTACTTAGAAGTGTCAGACACAGGTAATTTTTCTGTTGCTATTTAATTTCCATTTTTTAAAAATTCTGTCTTCCACACTTGATTTGTCTGTATGTTTTCCAAATTCCCTGCTTACAGTTACTGTTGCTTGGCACTACATGCAGTTTGTACTTGTTCTATTCTGCCTTGCACTGACTCCCACACTATCAGTATTATTACCAGAGACTATGGAGAAATACATTAGTTTTGAACGACAACGTTTATAAGGGACAGCTATCAAAGCAGGGTAGCCCCATTGAAATAGAATCCATTTTCATTTATACTTTACACAGGAAAGTCTTCTTTACCTTTTGTTTCTGGAGTAATTTTGTCACTGCAAAGTCTTGAAGTTTTGTTTATTATCAGTAATTTTTCATGGAAATTTAAGTCTACGTTACATTAAGTCAAAATGACCCACATTTGAATGATCATAATCTACTTGAGAATTGCTTTTTCTTTCTCCCAGGGTTCTAAATCTTTTGCCATGACAAGAAATCTTTATGAGAACTTTTGAGAGAGAAAACTCAAAAAAAAAAAAAAAGTCTCATTTCCTCTCCCCTAGCCAAGAAAAAGACTTAGTAGGCTTTGCTAGGGACAAAATCAAGTTGTATCTGTGGCAGGAATCAAGCTGTACTTAGATTAAAAAGGAACCCACAGCTACAGCTGATGCAGAGTGTTGGTACCAGGTGAGAGCATGTGCTGTCCCTGTACCTCCCAGTCTCTGTTGTCGGTGAGTGAGGGCTGGAGGACCAATGGTTAACTGAATAACTTTGGTATTGTTAGAAATTTTATTTGGACTCATATTAAGGTTTAATTTTGAAAGAAGATTAAGCTTTCTAGACTGTGGGTCAACTGATATCACTACCGATACCTTTCTTCTCTGCGTTTGGTTGGGTAGGTAAACGAATATATCGTCTCAGCTACACTAAAGAGATTGTAAGCACAGAGTCAGGGGCTTCTTATAAGCAGTCTCCTCTTCCAGCAATACTACAATCAGATTTCTATCTACTTATGTCTGAAAACTGTCTTGACGGAGGAGTATTGAGAGCTGAAGAGCTTAAACAACATTATCTATCGTTCTACAGCAAAAATGCTTATATATAATGCCATGTGTCTGGGATGCATTATGTAATGTTTATCTAAATCTAAACCCCATTTAGAACTGTCCATTACCCTCCAGATTATTTTGTATTTCCATGGTATCCTTCAATGCACTTGTAATGCTGTCTCATTCAGAGTGAATTAAAAATGTGAGCAACATATGTTTACTTTGTTTAATTTTTCAACTTTTATTAAATACAGTGATTCCAGCATAAAGCTCTCCAGGAGCTTGCCTTGTATTTTCTAAAAGTATACAAATTATTTTCTCTGCTTTGTACTTGCCAATTATATGAAACACAATTATATACCTATCAAACTATCTTAAATTAATAATCTTAACAATGGTACTTATTCACAGATTTCCATATGGTCAATAAAAAAAAAACAACTCTAAAGTCTAAACCTACATGAAGTTCTCAGAAATATATTTAATTAATGACAGCTATCAGGTTTGTCTGAGTAACATTACATGTTGTGGGTTACTACCCATATAATCCTTCTTAAACTGGAATTCTCTAAAAAGTAATCTCATCTTCCTAAATTCTAAATTCAGTGACTTTTCCAGAAAGCAAAGAATATTCTGTTGGTTTTTTTTCCTAGGTATTTTTTACATTTCCAACATTTTTACATTTTTTTTTCTACCTATTGGAGGCTCAATCCCGCAAAACCAAGCTCATAAAATCGTTACACAGCAACAGCATTTCCAGGAAAAGAGGAGCTGAAGAGGAAGAAGAAAACTTCAAGAAATGATTCTTTGGTAGTTTAATTTTCTCCTTGTCCCTGTTTTATTTCCATATTCTTCTGACAGTACAGATCAGTAATGAATGCTAGATAATTACCCAGCATCTATGCACTTTTAACACCACTAGTGAGACACTGGCAATTACCAAGCGTGCCAGTTATCTTCCTCAGCTTCTTTCAGTGGTAATACTGGGTGAAAAACAATATTCTGCTACGGTAGGATTAAAAATACATACGTGCACAACTACATAGAGCTATCTAAGAACTCTTGGCATCATCACTCTCAGCAACTCATTGCTCAGAAGTGAGGGTAGGTCACTGAACACCAGCAAGAAAAGAGACTCTCAGAGAGAAACAGAGAGAGACTGACTTACAGATGCTGCAGTATGAGAGCTTCACATCAGCGAGAAACTCAAAGTGCTCCCAAACTACAGATTGAATTGACCAAATGACATACACGCCCTCAGTCAAGGAGTCTGAACTTAACTCTTCAAAGTGCTTTGCTTGATCAATCTCCTTTGAGCTTTGCTAGATCTTAATTTCAACCAGCCGCTCCTTCTTCATGAAGTGACTTCACTCAGGAACCGGACTACTTTGGTGTTACCATTTTGTTTCTGAAAACTCCTCCCTCCCAGCTTAACTCCATTTCTCATTTTTTCCCCAGTCCTAACTCATATTAGAAGAAATGAAAAAATACTAATCTTTAGTTAACAACTCTGAAAAAAACAGAGCAAAATTCCTTACAATTGGCAAATGGCCAACCTGATTTCAGTACTTGAAAAAATAACCTGGGGGTAATGGCTGGCTAGTTAGATGTCAGTCTTGGGCATAAATAATAGCATAAATAAACTGGGTCTACATCCATAAAGATTTACAGGCTAATAGTATACAGTGCCAGACAGTATGCTTTAACAAATATAAATTTTGCCAAACACATCATACACATGTAAAGATTATGGGTTCCATAACTTATCTAGATTGCCTTGATTTAACATACTTGGATTGTTTTCAAGGTTTCTGATTTTGTACCCTACAGCAACAAAATTAAACAACAGCATGAATTATATGGAATTAATAAGGCACATCAAAATGGATTAAAAGCTAACTCTCTGACACATCTCAAAGCTTAATGCAGAAGACTTCAAAGAAAAAGGCTGATATGTGCATTTTACCTTAGGAATTGGATTTTGCTCCACAGTTGTTGAATATTTTACTTTTAGAATGTCTCAATACAAGCTAAAATGTACTATGGTTGAGCTGGCAGGTTACACAACTTCTGGATTCCAAAAAACCCCAAGAAGACATTTTACTGTAACTTAAAGTTCAATGATAACAACTCCCAAATCTATTACATTTAACTGTACTGAAACAGAACACTGGGAAACACAAAAACTAGCCAATATGGGAGATTGTCATGGAAGTAGCACAGAAGGAGTATGAGATCAGGCTGGCTAGACCCACGCACTGCGGCAATGGGAAGAGTTAATGTGGTCCCTACACCTGTAGAGATGAAAATCAAGTACAAACAAGAATTTGTTCTTGCTGTACTATGTAATCCTGAATGCATACAACCACTAATGGCACAATGTCCTGCTCATCTACGCCTCAAGAAGGAAAAAGAAATGCCAGGACCACAGATACATGACAGGGAAAAATGAGGAAGACAAAATGGAGAAGACAAGTATTTCAGATACAGACATAACCAGTCCAACAATTAGAAGTTGCATTTGGGTATAGTCAACCTCACAATGTTTTGGGTGTATTTTACAGAGGAAAAGAGGGATCTTTCTAAGTCTTTAAAATTGTATTAGGCAGTGTGCTAAAAATTCTTTTAAATCCATTTTCTGAGAAAAAAAATGACACAACCCTTTGTTTACAGGAAGTGAGATTAGATGATTTAGGGACTGTTTACATGAGGTATTTCAGACATCTGACAGAAGTGCTCTGATCATCTCGTTGGCGGCACCTCTCTTACTCCATTCAAAATAAAAAATCTGAACCATTTACAGTTTGGTCCTCTGAACTGTAGGGATGTTAGACTCCTGCAGTGGTCAGCATCAACATGCTTTGCTGCGCCTATGAATATATGAACAGTCTTATGGCAAACACCAATCTGTGTTTGGGGAGGAATCAATCACCTTCTTAGGCCAAGATTCAAAAATCCAACAGATTTAAAATCTGTTTGCATTCTCCTTTAGCTGTCTATGGTCCATATTAATAAAACCAGAACCGCTCAGCAACTCAGGGGGGCCAAGCTACATGTTTCTGCAACTTATACTGGTCACACATGTACTCAGCAGTTCAGAAAGGTTTTAGCTGAATGAAGGATAGCACCGCCAAAAAGAACGTATTTCTCAAAATTCACTCTTAACGATGGAGATAAACCAGTTTGATTTCCCTAGTCTGTCTTTCAGGGCATCACTCCTGCTCAGCTGTTTGGAAAAAGTCTCACATGCAGATGTCTGAATTTTAAAAGTGGTGTTAAATCACTAGAGGAGTTGCATTTACATGGTATTCTCCCTAATCTTATGTGTCCCACTGGTGTTATTTATGTGCACGCCAGATAATCTGCCCCTGTATAATGGACCTGGCACTTCATGTGATGTATTCAATTTTATCTATTATTCTGTCAGGAGCTTGAATGAATGAAGTTTTCCTTTCATATTGATTGTACTTGACCCTAGCACTGACACAGAAATCTTGAAGGTGGCACAGCCTTCAATTTCAGCAAGATAAGCAGCATCATTTCAAGCAGAAAGCAAGATTTTCCTGTGGGGAAACTGAAGACTTTGGGCAAAATAGCCTTCTGTATACTATGCTCATAGGGTTTTTTCCCCCAGTTTTGCCAATGGTGATTCATTCACTGCCAGTATCTTTTCATGTCACTAAACGCCAAGTATGTCTAGAGGAAAGTATAAATCTTTATGTGCATTTGTTAATCCTACTTTATAGGAGAGATTATATCCTATCCTACTTTATAGGATAGACTATATCCTATCCTATTTTATTACCAAGGCTCCTTAGTGAGCAATATTTTCTTCCAGTTCCCTGGCCCCATAATGTTAATTCCTGCAAACAGTAGGGTTTTTTGGAAAGGGGTAAGGGAGTATCTGCAAACAATTTGTTGTTTCTGATCACCCAAGCCAATTATATTGGTTGACTGAAGAGAGCTTCTGAATCTAGCTGGAAGCATAAAAAAATAGATGCACACTTGAGCTTCAGCTGCTCTTGATGACATAGTTAAGTGAAGAAAAAAAAAAAGAGGAGGTGAATATGTTTCTCTTCCCTTCATTATAAAATATGAGCTTCAAGGAAAAAGAACCCCATGTAATAAGCATTCCGCACAGAAAAGGCAAGCCTGCTCAAGGGAATGGGAACACAAAGACCATTGTGATCATTTGCTTAGAGAATTTCTAAGGTATGTTTAGTGCGCTGCACTTCTCCCTGCCACACTTCTTTTTTTTTAAACTGTTCTCTACTTGGGACAAATTAAATAAAATAGTAGGTATGATGACTATCATCTACACCAGTATCTGGCCGCTATTCTGGACTCTGTGTGTAAGAAAGCAACAACAAATCATCATCTCAGCGATACAGCTAGATGAAAATTAAGAATAGTTTATAGGAGGAGACTAGGAATTGTTTTTCTATCAAAATGGACTGGTCTTTTTACATTTTAGGGAAAAAAAAAGTCTACAGTGTTACAGATATTTTAGCAAAGAATATAAAAGTATTTGTAGAGCAAAACACATAATATAAAAACAGTATTTGATCTCTCTTCATATCATAATATATATAACTCACAACATACTGGTTGCATTAAAATTACATTACAGGAAAAATGTGAAAAAATATTTAAAATTCTGAGGGTTTTGCTGGCGTCAAAAAATGTAAACTTCTCAATCATAAGTACTTCAAGGAGTATGCTTCATGGTTTTCCTAAGTGATTTTGGCAGTCTGTAACTTATTAGATTATAGTTCTAATATCTGAATCCAAAGACTTCATTACTATGCTTGAGGAGGCAAATATACTAAGTAAAAGTCACAAATGCAGGCTTAGTGGCTTGTTGCATATTTGTCTTTCCCTCTTCCAAAAGCTGTAGCACAAACATTTATTTCTGCCATTTTCTCACAGTAATAATAACAGTATGTAATTGAAATCTTTGTTACTAACGACAACAGAGAGGCTATATTGACCATAGAATAAAGTTTTAATCTAAAATAGTTTTGAGGAGGCTTGAAAAAAGTATCTAGAAAATAATGGCAAACAAAATAACTGTTTGGACATATAATAGTGCAATTTATGCATTTATAACTAAGATAAGAATGTGATGTAATTAAGCTCTTTAAATAACAAATATTGAATTCAATGAATTAAAAGAATCCCTGGCAATGCTAGTTTAACAGTCTTTTTGATATCTTTGGGCATTACAATCTAGTGGGGAAACAAAACTGCAGTATTTTCATCCTTTTAAAGGCATCAACTGTATATGTTTAAATTTAATCTTTGTGTCCTTATTAGCCTGACAGCCAAAACTGAATTGTGCTTATCTTTCTTTGCATAGTTCATGTCTGTTCCCTGATCAGGTGCCAGATGTCTAGAAAAATAGTATTGATAGAAGATGCCTAGCAAACCATTCTCGGATTAGTTCTTCCATTTTCAGTTGTTACAAATTCTCTTACATATTTAAAGATAACTGTTAAAAAAAAAATCACAGAAATACTTGAATAACAGAAAACATTGATATGTTTTATCTGATTTAGCTTAATTAGCAAAAGGTCTAAGCTCTCCATGACAGACAACTGCTCAAAGGTAGGGATGGTTGTATGTGATTTGACTTTTGTTCAGGCTGGCAGATATGAATGAAGCTGCTCGTATTATACACTAAACATCAAGAGACTGAGCAGTATAAACAAGCAAAGGAAAGACTTTGATGATCCTTCCATCCGTAAACATGTAATTCCTCTTAACTGAAGAGCGCCGCAGATTGAAAATAACGTCGGATCATTTCAGACACAGAGCAGGTGACAGCTATTTCACAGGTTTTGTTGTCTCCAGCGTGAAGGAAATGCAAAACCTGGGTTTATGACAAATGCTGTTAACAGCTTTAAAATAATCTCTCATATACACCCCCCATAAATGTATACGTATATATTTACACTCTGTAGCTACCTATAATGCTTCCAATAACATACAATTTCAATAAACAACCAGCATGTCCTGTCAGCTACCAGAAAATTTGAAAAACCAGAAACATTGCTCTCTGCTGGTTCCCATAGGGCTGATGATCTTGCCTAGATGCCCAAAAGGCTTTTGTGGCATCCAGAGACTGCTGAGAATTCACAGCAGCCTATTTATCCCTGCTTAGAGCAGTCCTTGATGGCTTTGTTCAGCTGAAGTCATGCAGATCTGCACGGTAAGGCTGAGGATTCATTGTTGTATTCTTACATATTTAGCAGTAATCACTCGTGAGAGTAACCACTTATTGCAGACTCATGAAGTCTACTGTTCTGAGACCCTCTGAACAGAGCTAGTCATGGTCTATTTGCTCCTTTATTTTCCTTACTACAGTCCTTGTCTGGAGCTCTGACATTCTCCCGTAGCCTCTTCTAGAAAGTAAGTATTCACTTCTCTGATTCACTAGTAGAAGAATTTTAGTGTAAATACTAGTGTGCCACAAAGGAGGAATTAAGTCCCAAAATAATCAATCCTAATGTCTTGCTCTTCTCTCTTTACCCTAACACTGATTTAGCAGACTTTCCAGATCTATCTAAAGGTTGATGAGTTTTACTGACTCCCACAACCAACACTGGAGCAGCTAGTAAGACAAGAATCTTCTATGAGGCGATACTGTGCCCTCCCCCTCCCATCACAAAGCTGTTCGTACTAAGGCACAATCCTGAGATGTGGTACCCTGTTAGGCAATTCCTGAGCCTTCAAAAATTAGCCTCCCTGTAAATTACCTTAAATAAACTACCTTCCAAAATTGCAGATCTCTGAGCTTTCACGAGCACTGGAGAAGGGCCACAGGCTGGATCCTCTCCCTTTTGCAAAGCAGAACTACCACAGTTTGCCAGAAGCACTGAATCTGGTCTGACTGCACTGAATGATGGTGCTGCACACACACAGAAGGGTTTTCCAGAAGCGCTGGGCATACCACATACAAACTTGACTAAGTGCTGCACTCTTAATGTCTTCAATAAACAACACTCCAGGAGTAACTGCTGCTCTTACAGCAATTCATGGCTGGCTGGCAGCCAGTAGTAACTGCATAGGTCTGAACACCAGCGAGTGACAGAAAAGTATTTTCACATGCTATTTTTCTTGAGGACATTAAAGGTGCTTCACCATGTCAAGGGCGTGCATCATGGCAGAGAAAGGGCTGATAAATCCTGGGAAAGGCGGTGTCCTGGAACAAGCCTGTGGGCTGGATGAATTATCTCAGAATCACAGAATGGTTTGGGTTGGGTTGGAAGAAACCTTAAAGATCACCTAGTTCCAACCCCCTCCCCACCACAGGCAGGGACACCTTTCATCAGATCCAGGTGGATCAAAGCCCCATTCAACCCAGCCTTGAACACATCCAGAGAGGGGGAATCCACAACTTCTCTGGGCAATGTGTTCCAGCATCTCACCGCCCGCCCTCACAGTAAAGAATTTCTTCCTAATAAAGAGTCTCTCCCCATCTTTCCTGTATGCCCCCTTTAAGTACTGGAAGCTGCTATAAGGTTTCCCCAGAGCCTTATCTTCTCTGGGCTAAACAATTCCAACAACAACTTATCTTGTCACGTTGTATACCAAAGTCCATGGACTTTCTCAAAGTCCATACAGATCCACCTTCATCTGAATAAGTACCTTATTTTATGAATCCCATGGAGAAACATGGAGGTTAGCAACAGCCTTGCCTCAGCTCTTCTGCTGAAGCCTATGTTGCTGGGGCCTTAAAGGAGGAATGGAGAACATTCTTGAAGAGCCACTAGAAGAGCTGGGAAAGTAAACACATGTTTCCTTGAAGAATAATAATGATATTACAAGATAATCAGTGCAAGGTAATTCAAAGATTATCCCATTTTACATAACTAGCAAAATAATAATGATAATAAAAATATCTCCTCCAACAAACGATAGTCAGAATTTCATTTATATTTATCGATCAAGTGTAGGTCTACTGAACATGGAATTTGACTTCACATTATGCTTAGCTGACAACACTTAGTAAAATGCAAGGGTCTGTTCCACATAGCAGTCTCGCTGCTCTGGCATGAGCATCCTCTGGCAGCAAGAGGATGTATATGGAACATGATCTCTCATTTGAAAAGAGAAGTCACTTGATAACAAGTAGAGACTTACTCTGCAATCCTATTAAATAAATAACATTTTCACTCACTGTGAGACAGATGTGCAGTGAAAGGCCTGCTGAGATAAAGAAAAAACTTTCGCTACAAAGCACAGTGCTGAAAAGACTTGCTAAAGTATTGTAACGGGTTAGTTTGCAAGAAATTCTGTGGAGCTCCTTCAACAAAACTTGACATGTGCTTTTAGCCATTTCTTTTTCTAACCCTTGTACAAGTGAGTCCAGTTCTAAAGTCTTGTAATTTACTCTTTTGCCTGAACAGCTAACCTCTTTAGTAGCAGGTATTGTTTTAAGTATTCAAACTGTTGCTGAGAAAATAGGATACAAAATGACCTCATTTTGAAGGGTTAACATGGAAATTAGATTTCTACCGGACAATCAAGGTGGAATTCCACAGAAGGAGCAGAACTACAAAGAAAGCTTTTAGGAGTTCTTAGGATCTTCATGTACTTTAGTCAGAGTTCATATGTGCAGAAATTCAACCTAAGTTTGTTAGAAGAGCCATCACTGGGGAGAAGAATGATACCCTTCTCTCATGTTTAATGGGTTTGAATATCAATTGAAACTGCAGGGCTGTTCAATTCCACAGTATCTGGACAAAAAGCATACAGGTGACAACATGAATCACTACACTACAGCTCTCTCTGATCACCTAGCTATTTAGGTAAAAACAAAAGTCGAGTACCTTATCTCTTATAATATAATATCCATGTATTTTATAAAGAATGAAAGCGTAATGGAAAAGTTCATGATGCAGCATCCTTTACTGATAATTTCAGGTACATCATGCATTATCTCCATAGAAATACCACAAATAATGAATCAGTCTCATACTTTAAATATGATATGATAAAGCCAAGTGTTACCAGCCTGTAAGTGAGACAGCATGGGACAACTTTGAATTTTTTTAGGACAGGAAAGAAACGGCTTTTCTTGAGAAAAATCTTGAGAAAATATACAGAGTTTCCAGTGCTAAGAAAGCAGGAACCTCATCTATAGATCTTACATGAAACAAGAAGGTCAATTTTGTTTGAAAAAGGCTCCACTGAGGAAAAAAATCTTTGGAGAAAGAAAGGAATTAAAAGCTGGCATGAAACATTGAGAATGAATGGCTTATCAGGAAAAATTATATTTAAGGACGCAGACAAATGAGGTCCTAACAATTAGTCTTGAGAGAACATGACAAGATAGAGTCTGAAGGGCTGCATTTTCGAGCATGGGTTAAAGAGATCTCTGCTTTTTTGTTAAATCTATCGGGTTGTCTCAGAAACAAGAATATTATAGAAGAAAAAAGAAGGCTGACTCCCACGGCAGCACCTCAGAAGCATCTGGCATAAGACTCTGCAATGCCAGGACAATTATTTTGGCAATCATAGTCTGTGTTAGAGAGCAGATGTGTCAGTCCTCCACTGCCCAGGGTAAGAGGTCCCAGTTCTTTTGGCAAGTATACAGCACCAAATCTACATACTGAAGAACCGCAAGCTTTAAAAAAGGTCCCACTTCCTCCAGAGCACCTGAAGCTACACAGCTACACACTCCAGGCCATAAATGGTCAGGATATCCAACACATCCATGTCTTCCTGAAAAGCTACTTGGCTAACAGTTGACCTTTTTGTTTTACTAAAATTGAGCTCTTTGTTGCCATGAGAATAATCCACCCTATATGAAAAGACAATTCCTTGCCAGTAAGACCTTGCAGTCAGCCAAACAGCTGTAGCAAAGCTGAGGTATAGTTTCCTCACAATAAGGTCAAGATGTTTCAGGTCTTTGTCCTTAGGTGTGATTTTGCTTGACAGAATCCCTCTGTACAACTAATACCACTTACAAGGCACAAATGGAGTCACTGTAAAAATATTTAAACTCTTCTTCTTGCCTCTCTCTGTAAATTAGTCACATCTTTCTTTGGCTGGTGTCCGCTGCAATGTTTTCATTGAATTTAGCAGTCACTCATTAATGTGGAAGATGATCCCACACGACTAAGAAGCTGACACAATGTGACTTCCCAGATGTTAACCATCCATGTGCCTCAGCCTTTTGAGTCTCCAGACACATAACAATGTGCCATCCTACCTAGTTCTCCCACGTATGCATTCCTCAATGGTAAAGCCTCAGTTCATGACAGGAAGAAGACTCGTCTCTCATTGGTGCAGACCAATATCTAAAAGACAGTCCCCGAAAAAAGTGAGATAGCAGTTGACTGGGGGACAGTTGAATTGAAGCTCTAGGTCAATCCTGAGTATCACTGACAAGACACTCCCATAAGATATTAGGTAGAACACTGAGCATAGCGCGACGGCCCCCTGTTGAGAGAGGAGGGCAGAGACCAGAGAACCAAAGCTCTTCCAGGAACACTGTACAGATATAAAGTGCACTTAGTACTGCAGTTTGTATTTGGACTAACTACTATCTCAAAGTCAGTGATAAACCAGATTAAGTTGCTCTATCTCATGATCTGTAACTGAGATCAATATTGAGACTCATACTGGAGTAACTATGGCTACTGATGTCCATGTTGGGAGCATCAGTGGTGGTGTCATTCTGAAATTTTTCTCTCACCGGGGTGTAAAAGCATCAGCATGTTGCTAACTCCTTATTACTCTGTCACATTTTGCTATGGCAGCTGGGCATTAGTCTGCTCAGGGGTGTACTTAATGGACACTAATTACTTACAACAGAAATGCTGACGTTTACGTCAAGGTTTGATGAGGCCATGAGCTGCTGCAGAAGACAGTGCTTCAGTCATGAACCTCACATATTGTGCATTTCAGCAGATAAGGGTGGGCATATGAAATACCTGAACATGCAGTTTCCCTAGCAAAAGAATCATTGACTTTTTTACCTTGTGCAGGGAAGAGTATGTTAGGCGCAAGGCGGACTAAATTTCAAGCATGTAGATTCTGCTCAGTTTAGCAATCTCTGGACAGGGGTATCTGAACTAGATAATACTAGATCAGGGCGGAGACAGAATTCTGGACATTCTGTAAGGTTTCGGAAATGTTTGAGCTGAGAACAAGTATTTTAAATATCCACCACATTCCCTCACTGACAGTGAGAGGGCAGAAAGGAAGCCCTTTCCATACTGTCCTTATTACACTACATGGAAGAGTGAAAGGGCTAAGCTAGATGTAGGTTCAGAAGGTATGCTACTATTAAAAACAAAGTAGTCCCCTAGTCTAACCTGCCTGAAGCATATACACACCTAGAGTGACACATATCTGAAGAAGAAATGCCATCTGGTGAGACTGGAGCATGAGGTACTGCAGTGCTGCAACTGAATGTTGCTTCTGTGTGAATGAGATTTTTGCTAGTGTATGTCAGAGCTGAATTTAGCCATGTTGGTGATGGGATAATTAAGCAAAAAAGAGTCCACCTCCAGCTAATTGCTTTTCCTCCTACAGTATCTCTGCATTAAAGCATATGAATTACATCTAACACAAGCCTTAAAAACTCTGACAGTATGAAGTTTGACATTCAGAAACTTAAATACTCTTACTTTAAAAAAAAAATAATTAGAGAGATGTTTGATATCCATCTGTCCTTGAAGTAAACTAAAGAAAAAAGGGTTTGTTATTTAGAGTGGTTAGGGTTGGAAGTGACCTTCAAAGGTCATCTGGCCCAGCCCCCTTACAAGGAGCAGGGACATCTCCAACCAGATCAAGTTGCTCAGAGCCTCATCCAACCTGGCCTTGAATGTTTCTAGGGATGGGGCATCCACCACCTCTCTCAGACAATGTGAGACAATTAATATGGCATTATGTCTAATAATCAATGCAAACTTCACTACTTTTCTTTTAGTACTGGCAACGTCACAACTAAAATTAATCTAAAGATCTCTCTGCAGGTTATACCTACTTTCTCTTAATGTACTTTCAAGTAAATCAAGATATTATCTCTAAACCCTTCTACAGTCCAATGTGCTTTGTGGTAACTAGAGTACTAATCCTGTCTATCTATTCCTTTCAGTGGTCTCTTTTCTGGCACGTGAAAATGATTACAGAATAAGATTTGTTTTACATGTAAAATATAGTTAGTTTGTAGTAAATCCACGAAGCCAACTGCCTTCTGTATCAAGTACCTTTCCCGATTTAGCAAAATCCAATCCACTTTCAAACCACACTAGGAAACAGCACTGTTATCCTGAAAGTGCATGAGAGAATTTTGAATAGTTAATCCCAAACCTTACATATATAGAAAATTTTACAAAGTTAAAATGTAATTAGCTACGGAGAAGAATCTCTACATTGGTGTTGTCTGTTAATTTACTTACTACAAATCAGATTATTTTTTTTTAAATTGTTGTGGTTTTATTTATTTATTTTATTTATTTTTCTTTCCCTTCTTATAATGCTTTTGGATGGAGAAAATCATGTTTCTCTCACAGTTTGCTGGTATGAAAGGCTGTGGGACACAGAAGCAGTGTCACTAATCTCAGATTAAAGTATTTATGAAAGGCCTGACAGTTTTTCTCTCTGTTATCCTTCAGACGACATTTTTTCAGAGTGCTTAAGAGGGCCAAAGTATATATTTTTTAAGCAAGTTCCCTGA
>WHYT01016637.1:57218-95457 GCA_009806455.1 Tetrax tetrax | reverse complement strand
GAGTGAAAGGGCTAAGCTAGATGTAGGTTCAGAAGGTATGCTACTATTAAAAACAAAGTAGTCCCCTAGTCTAACCTGCCTGAAGCATATACACACCTAGAGTGACACATATCTGAAGAAGAAATGCCATCTGGTGAGACTGGAGCATGAGGTACTGCAGTGCTGCAACTGAATGTTGCTTCTGTGTGAATGAGATTTTTGCTAGTGTATGTCAGAGCTGAATTTAGCCATGTTGGTGATGGGATAATTAAGCAAAAAAGAGTCCACCTCCAGCTAATTGCTTTTCCTCCTACAGTATCTCTGCATTAAAGCATATGAATTACATCTAACACAAGCCTTAAAAACTCTGACAGTATGAAGTTTGACATTCAGAAACTTAAATACTCTTACTTTAAAAAAAAAATAATTAGAGAGATGTTTGATATCCATCTGTCCTTGAAGTAAACTAAAGAAAAAAGGGTTTGTTATTTAGAGTGGTTAGGGTTGGAAGTGACCTTCAAAGGTCATCTGGCCCAGCCCCCTTACAAGGAGCAGGGACATCTCCAACCAGATCAAGTTGCTCAGAGCCTCATCCAACCTGGCCTTGAATGTTTCCAGGGATGGGGCATGCACCACCTCTCTCAGACAACGTGAGACAATTAATATGGCATTATGTCTAATAATGAATGCAAACTTCACTACTTTTCTTTTAGTACTGGTAACATCACAACTAAAATTAATCTAAAGATCTCTCTGCAGGTTGTACCTACTTTCTCTTAATGTACTTTCAAGTAAATCAAGATATTATCTCTAAACCCTTCTACAGTCCAATGTGCTTTGTGGTAACTAGAGTACTAATCCTATCTATCTATTCCTTTCAGTGGTCTCTTTTCCAACACGTGAAAATGATTACAGAATAAGATTTGTTTTACATGTAAAATATAGTTAGTTTGTCGTAAATCCATGAAGCCAACTGCCTTCTGTATCAAGTACCTTTCCCGATTTAGCAAAATCCAGTCCACTTTCAAACCACACTAGGAAACAGCACTGTTATCCTGAAAGTGCATGAGAGAATTTTGAATAGTTAATCCCAAACCTTACATATATAGAAAATTTTACAAAGTTAAAATGTAATTAGCTACAGAGAAGAATCTCTACATTGGTGTTGTCTGTTAATTTACTTACTACAAATCAGATTATTTTTTTTTTTTAAATTGTTGTGGTTTTATTTATTTACTTTTCTTTCCCTTCTTATAATGCTTTTGGATGGAGAAAATCATGTTTCTCTCACAGTTTGCTGGTATGAAAGGCTGTGGGACACAGAAGCAGTGTCACTAATCTCAGATGAAAATATTTATGAAAGGCCTGACAGTTTTTCTCTCTGTTATCCTTCAGACGACATTTTTTCAGAGTGCTTAAGAGGGCCAAAGTATATATTTTTTAAGCAAGTTCCCTGAACAGTGGTATTGCCTCTTAAGAGCAGCAAGCTTATGTCAGAGAACAGAAATGTTAAAAGGCAAGAAGCCAAACAGGTTAGCAAGGAAATACAATATGCTCAGCAGCAATTACGCTGTGAAAGTAGCTAGCTGGTACACAGTGGTAAGACAGAAGAAATCAAAATATTTGAAATTATCTGTAAAGAAACTGAGTCAAGGTGAAGAAAATAAAAATTACAAATAGGAAAAATGTATCCTCAGGTAAGTCTTACCAATAAATCTAGAAAAGAAACAAGACAGCCTTAGAAAATTCCTTGGTACCTGTATGATCTTTGATATGGGCTGTGTTTGTATTTTTCCTTGTGAATTATGAAGGCAAGAAAAGCATTAAGAATAGTCCCTGAATTCAGGATAGAACTACACTCGCTCAGACAAAATGCTGCATCCTTGACAGCTGGGACAGAAGACAGAATTGCAGGTCCAGAGAAATCCAGAGGGAAAGAGGTTTTTTTGTTTTTTGTTTGTTTGCTTGTTTGTTTTTGGTTTTGTTTGTTTGTTTGGTTTTGTTTTTGTTTGCTTCTTTGTTTGTTTTAAATCACTATTTACCATTTCCAGCTTAAACGTTTCAATCTACAGCAACTGACACTCTCTGGCAGGCACAAACAGCTTCTTTGTCTTTCCTTATATGAGCGGCAATGAGAGAACACTGTCTCCTTACCAGCATGTGAAGATGATCAAAATTGTCAAGTTTTTCTTAATTTGTACTTTTTTGCACAAATAACAAATTCAAATGGGGAGCTTGTTTATCATTGCAGATGTTTTCTAATCTGTTTCAACACAACTAAGCAATTGGTTAGAGTTATTATTTTTTACATTATCATAGCCACAAAGTCTATTTAGCACTACATGCAGAATTTAGAACTAGCTATTTGAATTAAAGGCTGATAAAATAAACAGAATACTGGCTACAGAAAACAAGTAGAACTTAGCAAGATTAAACAGGGTAACCCGTGCACACTTTCACACATTAAAGCGGAATGACGAACAGTTATCTTATGGCCTTTTATGTGGCAAATGTGGTTTTGTTTTGATTTTACAGAGGAGGGCCACAAAGATGATCAGAGGGCTGGAGCACCTCTCCTATGAGGACAGGCTGAGAGAGTTGGGGCTCTTCTGCCTGGAGAAGAGGAGGCTCCGGGGAGACCTGATAGCGGTCTTCCAATACCTTAAGGGGGCCTACAGGAAAGATGGGGAGAGGCTGTTCAGTAGGGCCTGTTGTGATAGGACAAGGGGTAATGGGTTTAAATTAGAAGGAGGTAGGTTTAGATTAGATATTAGAAAAAAATTTTTTACAATGAGAGTTGTAGAGCACTGGAACAGGTTGCCCAGAGAGGTAGTGGATGCCCCATCCCTGGAAACGTTCAAGGCCAGGCTGGATGAGGCTCTGAGCAACCTGATCTAGTCAGGGATGTCCCTGCTTCTTGCAGAGGGGTTGGACTAGATGACCTTTGAAGGTCCCTTCCAACTCTAACCATTCTATGATTCTATGATTCTTGTACTATACCAATGTGTTCATGGTTTTAGAAACAATAGCAACTGAAGCATTAAAAAAAAACCCCAACCATTACTATAAAGAGAAATAATACAGCAAGAAATACTAGATCCAATGCGTTCAGAGGATTCTCTTCTCTGGCTGGCATTTTGCCTGAATAAATTTTTTTCCAGGTCATCAAATTCCCGATTACATTCATAATACAACAAAGGAACACACTAGATCCCTTTAAGAGACTGTGTAGGACAAAAAATCCAGGCAAAGCAAGGCTGTAGTTTCATGCATGTTTAAATCTGAGGAAGAGCACAGCCAAAAGGAATCATCTTCTCTTCCCCCGTTCTCAGTCAGTCATTTCTGCATTTGGATCAGTCCTTGTCTCATGTTTGCAGCCTGGTACTGCAGGCTAAAAAAAGCCATACTTGAAACTACAGGCTTCAGGAAAGAAGTAAGGAAGTGAGAAGGTTGAGTAACTAAAGAGCTTGATAGAAATACTATTAAACTATTTTTTGGGCACTAAGGGCTACTGAGCCTTGGGTCACTCTGCTCCTGTTCAGTGAGGAGTTATTTCTGGTTACGTAGGAAAGGCTAGACTCGGGAATACGCAACAATAAAACATGAAGCAGCTGCTTCTCTTTCACAAACAATTTTTGCTCCAAATGCTGGAATTGTTTGTATCCCTCCCCCCAAAAAAAGGATCAGTACATGACAACAAAGTCTTTTTGTGGTCTGTTTGTGTGATTGTGAAATACGTGCAAGGACTTCATGCCTCAGTACGGCTTGGTGTATTCTTTTGCAGGTGCTCAGTTTGTACCATCATACAGATTTAGTAACGGGAAATTAAACAGCGAGATAGCTCATGAAACTAAGACGAGCAGATTCACAAACTAAAATACCATACCTGATAAATTTACGCAAAGCAAACAGATACTGCAGAACACTGTAATGGCTGTTTCGGCTCGGGTGACTTTACAATATGCCTTCTCAGTAACCTACTTCTCATCCACTGCAGCTGGAAGGAAATATGGCATGAAGTACTTGCTCTCAGGCTACTTAGTGAACTGTGTTTTGACCAAAAGGATTAATCTTTTGTTAGTCATGCAGTAAGAACTTCCAAAAGATCTAAGCAATTCAGTAATTCAACACACCTTCCTCTAAACTCAAATTGTGCAATTATAGCCTTCTTACTTGAGATATCAATCCAACTCCTAGTTGGCCTTCATAGGTACTGCACTTATGTTTGTACTATAATTCTCACCACATCCTTTAAGAGGCTGCTCTGCTGAGAGATGATCTTTGACATCATTTAGCAAAACATCCCTCACTGCAAATATAGGTCAGGAACATCTAATGGGAAGTCTGCCTATGGCAGTACAATATTTCAAGACATGAAAAATACTGTTTCATATACAGAACCCAAAAACAACTACTAACAAAAAAACCAAGATAATTATTTACATTTTCATATATAACACTTAGGATGCTTTTAAATGAAATGATAGACTTGAGTACAGTCTTTGAGAACACTTCTACATTGTGCAGATCCTCTTGTGAACCATAGAACAGGTAATAAGTAGAAAATTTTAAGACAGATACAACCTTACTTCGTTATTGATTAATAAAATTTAAATATACTGGAACATGAGTAAAAGCAGAAACACCAAGTTGCTCATATGCTCATCTAGCAACGCAGAACACAAGACTGTTACATTTTTAAGTGCTTCAAATCTTACAGGAAAGGGAAAGACTGATTGTAATGAATAATACATAAGTGAGTTTAGATAAATACTGACTTTTAAATGCATCAATTTAAGTTCCAAGAGGTTATTTAAAAATTCATGTTTATCGTGTGATACCTCAGTGTCCCACCTATGGTTGCAAGCTTGCCGTAACATCTGGCCCATTTCCTGACAAACCTCGTGGTGGTTCTGAGAGAGGCTATCTCTGGCTTCAGGGCAATACTTTGATGGCCTATACGCTCCTTTTGCCCTTTGTCCTGACACAAGTCTGCTGTGTGTACGTACAGGACCGCATTCAGACCATATTCATCTGTTTTGCCCTTTGGTGACTCTACAACAGGTCACCTGGCTTCCTCTCACCACAGCCCAGGTGTCTCTACGCATTTGAACCATGCACACTGATTTACACTAGAAGAAACTAAAGCTGTCCTGTGAAATTTTACTACAACCATCCTGTTTTCGTAACCTTAGGTAACAAAAAACAAATCGCTTCACTGAGATCTTATTCAGAGATTTGCCAAGTTTTTCACATATTTACTATATGAGCTTGTAGTCTTTCAAGTAATGAAAAAAAAAATCAACTGTACACATAAAAAATAAGCTTCCTTTAAGAAATCCACTTAAAGTTCTTGGCAGTTACATGAAGATTGTTTTAATGAGTGCACAGATTTATGTACTACAAAATTAGAACTATCTTTCTTACATTCACTGCATCTTGATGCTGACGTTAGGTCCCAAGACAATAACTGTGTAGCAAAACAATATTAACTGATATAAAAAAATTAATAAAGATCATGCTTTGCTTGCAGCTATTCAGTTGATGTGGAAAACCAGGTTATAGCTGATGAGATGGAAAGAATGATCACCATAGCAACAATTTACGACTTAACAATGAAGGGGGAAGGGTGCATCATCTTTTCCTACTTGCACATGTAAATAGTTTTAGTTCGAAATTCTCAAGTTCAGCTATGTATTTTGTTATTTCAGCAAGATATGCAGTGAAAAAATTGTATTAGTTAGTACTATAGCATCACATTCGGCACGTATGTTAGTCCTATTGGCAATGACAATAAATCCAGTACCAGTAAAAGAAAATAATGATGATTTAATTTAAAAATCCTCCTTAGCTATCATGCAAAAGCTTGTCTTACTGAGAAATAAAATATCCTAGTGAAGTGGTAATGAATCAAAATATAAATTGCTTGTTTTCAGCAACTTAATTAATGTATTAAAAGAAAAGCTAAATTATATTATCAACTTATTTTAAAGTAAGTATTTTGGTTAAAAGAAATAGAAGATTACATATGTAGCAACACAACATTATCTACGACTGCTCTTGCTAATTAAAAAATATTATTTAAGTGGGCTTTCCTAATCTTCTTATTTGTCCTGTGTCACAGAAAGGATGTTCATAATTAAAATACACTTTAACTGTTTTTCCTGTGTCTGCTTTGCCCCCCACCCTGCATACAAAAACGCCTCAATATCTGTAACCCACATCCCCTTGGAAGTTCCCTTCAATCATCTTCAGTATTGTCCATACTGTTCAGATACATTAAGAGGAAAAGAGCACAGGAAGGTGAAAAGAGAAACTGTTCAGCAGCCGCTGATTTAAACTGAATGACACTGGAGTCTTCATTAGCTGTTTAGGGTACTCAGCCTTTGAGGCAGGCATTAAGCTTATCCACCCACTCATTATTCTACCTGGGTACTTTCACCCCATCTCTGCAGCATGCACGCTTTATCCTCAAAATGCCTTAATAAAATAGGAAAATTTAAACCACTCACATTTTGTCATGACACGGGAATCAGGAACAAAGCACTATAAAACCCAACAATGCTGTGTTTACATATGAGGAGTAAAAATCCTAATGCTTAAAAATGATGCTTAGATCCTCTCCCAGTGAATGGGAGTGAATCTGATGTACAGATTAGGTACTGGGCAGCATGTTAAATAGGAGGAAGCTTAAACTTGCCTAAAGGAAATGCTCAGAGACTTATTCAAAATACATTCTCTCATCTGGACTTAAGTGACTTTGTGATAATGAGTTTCAAGTCCTAAAAATTTTCAAGAATTTAAGCTCTAAATTCATGCATTTAAATACAGATGAGCGGCTTATGGTCAGTACTCAAAAAAACATTGCCAAAGGCAGAATTTGCAGTACCACGCATGCTTTGTGCCTTTGTTGTCAATTAGGACGCTGAACCAGGAAGTGTGAAATCTGAATTGTGAGGTCCTGCTCCCAGTTTGAATCTCTACTACCTACACACCAGGAGAACCACTTACATCGCCAAACTGAAGAGTTCTTTCTTGGAGATCAGAAACCACCTTTGCGGTTGAAGGTGGGCTGCTCCTGCCAGGATTATAAAAATAGTTGGTCCAGAAAAAAAGCAAAAAAGAGGGGAATGTGACTTGTGTTCATATTAGCGTACATAATTTGGTGGAAAAGCAAACAAACAAGTTAAAAAAACAAAAACAAACCCTCAATGCTGCAACAGAAATATGCAGGATCTACACAAAGCAATACTGTGGGGCACTAACAACTACATGAGCTCACTTAAGCTTTTTTTTTTCCCAGCAAATTTTTACCGCACCACATACTGTATCTAGGATATGTGACTAAACTAAGAGCAGTGGAAGAAACATTCCCAACACTGCGTTTAAAATATGGTGCCACAATAAAATGAATGGATTCAGGTAAATTGCCAGAGGGATTTCAGAGGAAGCGTGGAGAACAGTAGAGCTTTGGACAGAAGGTTATCCATTATATTTGTACCTAAAAATGATCCAAAACCAATAAAAAAGTCTTATAACTTTACCTGTGATACACAGGGAGTACAACTCATAATTCAGTTACGAGAGAATGCAAATCTGTGTAGAGCTGGTTAATTACTCTGGAGACAGCTCAAAAGAGTCAGGAAAGATGCACCCAAGTACAGCAAAAATGGTAAAGGAGTTCTTAATGCAATCTCCCGACAAGAATGAGGTGCCAGACTAGTCCTGTTGATCAAAGTGCCTTAAGAAAAGGAAAAGAAAAAGCTAGCTAGCAGTACTATGACAGAAACAGAAAGAGGATTTTCATGTACAAAGGGTTTAATCACCTTCAAAAGCTAAACAAAACACTACAGAAAAGAGACAACATAAAGGACTCATGAGTTCAGTAGCATGGCTGCATGAAGGTGCCCTGGGGGAAAGGGATCAACGGTGACCACGCTGTCACACGAAAACTGCATGCAAATAAGTCATTATCATAGCTCTCAGATACCCAAAACACCGTAGATAGATATGTCCGAAGCATAGCAGCTGAGATCTTCCACAATAAACAAAGCCACATTAGCCATGCTTGAAGCCCATTTTTCTTTTCAGCCTGAAGGACGTGGTGGGGCCTCATCTGCATATGCAGACAGGGTTCCTTCCTGCCTGGCACGGACATGCTGCCCATCTAGGGAAGACGGAGAATGGAAAAGTGGAGAAAAATGCTTTTCCTGTTCTCCTACTACGGCTAGGTGATTGTCTCTGCCACAGAGTATCGGTATGTAAGTGCCCCGCCCTGGCAGGGCAGGGACCGTGTCACCAAGCCACGTGGCAGCGGTGGCCCTGCGCTCCGCTGCTCCGCTGGATACAGAGGCAGTCGGTGTGTGACGCACATGCTCTTCCAGTTTGCTGTTTCCTGTCTGCATTATTGCCATCCAGTAAATCCCTACCCACTCTCAGCTGTGTTTGAGAACCCTTGGGAGTAAAGGAGTGGGCTGCGGTCAGCAAGACAATCCATCCCAAGCCCTCTTGTTCAAGGACACCGAAGAGCCAGCTGCAGATGAGCTGAATGGTCACCCCCACTCCCGAGTATATTCTTAACAACTTCTAGCTTTCGCATCGCCAAGACTTCGGCACATGATCTTACAGCGACAAAGGTAAAAACTTGAAAGTGAAATACAACCCCGAAAGAGAAATTCCTGTGGCAGATCTTCTTTCCCTCACCCCTTCTCACCCTGCATTTTCATGAAAGGACAAGACGCAAAAGAGGAGAAAGATTTAGAGGAACAGGTGCACATCTCAGTACCAATCTTACCAAGGTCTACAAATAAGCTAACAGAAATAGTGACAGAAACACAGAATGACAACGCAACGAATCTTTCCAAATTAACAAATTTAGCATAGCATAACTGTCCCCCCAGTTCCCTTGGCTATTTAAGGCCTTAACCACAGAGAGAACTTGCAAAATAGCCAGCCACCATCCACCAAAGCTGGAAAGGACTACAACAGACAGGCGAGGAAATAAGGGTCCATAAAGGAAATGTCACCCTCAAAAACATTACCTTCTAGAAAGGCACTGGATTAAACACAAAGAGAAAACAATTATAAACCGTTGCATTGGTGTGAAATGCCACGACAGAGCAGCAAAAATCCCTACAAATAATCTGTCGTACATTTAGCAAAGCCTAAGAGCAACTAACAGAGCCACAAGTGTAATTACTAGATGGTGCTGCAGCTGTTTAAGCACTAAAAAAATTGCTCAGAGACACAGTGAAAGAATCAGAGCCGAGGAGCAGATTATGAATCTAATGCTCCTACTCAGCAGAAACATCAGTATCTTTAATTGGGGCTTATTTGTTGGGGATGGAAGCAAAGAGGGAATGTGCTGCGTTTGTACACAATGAGGCAACCAAGGTGGTATTTGCGAGAGCGGCAGGAAGCAACTAAGCTTCCTAGTTACTCAGGACGTGTCGAGTGCAGTGCTGACACTGCACTGCCTCTCAAAGGTCTGTTAATAAATATTTGCTTAATATATTGTAACTTGAGCATAGGAGAGAAAAAGTATCCCTCTGTATTAGCACACTATAGACAACCCTAACAAATCTCACATACTTCTAATTGCAAAGGAGAGAAGAATATTGCTCTTTCTCTTAGGAAGAGAAGTTATTCATAGAGAATACTTCTATTGTATACATTTAAAAGAACTACCCAAGTTTCTTAATCTTACTTCATAGTCCTTAGGGAAAATACCACAACATAAACTAATCCAATGAAGCCAATTATTGTTTATGCTTTTTATCACAAAAGCAATGGGATTTCTTCTGGTAAATTCAGCATTACCAGAAATAGAGGAAATACTTCAAATTAAGCCAGCTTATATGAGAAAATGAGGACAAATCATTGTACCTCTGGAGTAATTTCATGCTCAAGAAGCACAGGTTTGCACAAAGAAAACAGTCCTTGGCCTCTTTATTACCCAGGCTGTATGCTCAGGACCCGTCCCTCTCATTTACAACAAGTAAATGAGTGCGTGCAATATATGCAGCAGAATATTCCACTTCCAGGCCGGGCTTAGTTACACAAAGTAGCACTTGGGTACCTTTAATAAATGCTTTGGTTGCCCAAAGCAGAATTTGTGTTTACAACCTGCAAACTGTATCCACCAAAAGTTTCATTAGAGACAATAATGTGCCTGAGCAGGTCGTAAAATGTATTGAAAGAGATATTTTCTCTATAAAGTTTCTTTTATTTGTCCTATGCAAAAAGATAAAGGAATATGAGCTATCGTTTTGGAAGTAGGAATCTATTTTTTTGTTAAACATTTCAGTATGAAAGCTTTCAAATTGCTTCATTTTAAGAAGATGAAGTCACATCTGCGCGTCACGGACTCTGCTTCTGGAGTTGCAGGATGAGCAGTAAACACTGGAACCTGACGAAGCAAATTCTGCATGGTTGGACTACCACACATGTGGGACTTCATTAACATATAATATGATCCCAAACATAAATCATAGCTGCTGAACAGTAATGTTAAAATCATCTAAGAGAAGTTGGAATTTAGAAGTCATTTGAAGCATGAACTGCGTAACAGTACAGAATCAACTTTAATGAGATGCAGAAAATACAGCCCCATTATAGCAAAGTTAGGTGTTTCAACTAACATAAAAATGTCTTGCCATGATTAACAGCTGCCACTTTTTCTTCTTATTATTATGGGCATCAGACTCTGCCAATAACTTTCAAATTCTAATCTTCCCAGCAGAGGGACTGAAAGTTGGAATTTTTTTAAAGATTAAGTAATTCTTGGATATTTTCAAATACACTTGTTTGGCTTTTTAGTCAAAATATTTATATTTAATTCTGAAGTGATTAATAAAAATAAAATATAATAGTGTGGGTGGGGTCAGGTAGATCATCTTGGATGACTAAACTTCCTTCTCAAAAGCATTTATTTTTTAGCTGCTGTTCAATACAAAACTAGAGTGAATGCATCTCTAAAACACACTAAAGTTAAGCTCTTTCTCCGTTAGCCCTTGATGTATGTCAAACATATCTGCCACAAAATGCATTGAGAATTGACATAGAATAAAAATTTGTAACTAGGTACAGCCTCTAACCCAAGATAATTATTTTCTTAAACTTCAGTGTAGACTTGATTAACCAAACTTCTACAAAAGCTAATCATGTCTCATTTAGCAACTCAGAAGACAGCTATGGAATGGGTTATTTTTTAAAATTCCAGTACTCTTGATTAAGATTTAGTTTCCATGATAATATATAACTACTATATAATGTTATAGCTTGCCAAACTCTTGCTATGATGTATCAACAGATATTCAGCTGCTACAAGGCATGTTTTACAGAGCCCAGAACTGCTTCAAACTTTTTATTTTTTTTTAAAAAGTGAGACAGCCTTCATTACAGAACCAGTAAATTTGTGCAGTGTGAAAACATGATAAAATATTTATAAAGACTACAATATCTTTCAAACAATCAGAAAATGTGAAATTACAAGTCTGCATAATTAATACGGTTACAACAATTAGAATATTTTCAGAAATTAAAAAGATAAAATTCTTTAATAAAATTCCACTAAATAAAGCATCCCTGAATGACTAAAGAGTATCATGGGCACAGCAGAAAAGTGTCAAAAAGGCAGCCTGAAAGTGTCTTATTTGCTCTGTTGTCTTATTTTGAGGGAGTTAGATACAAAGCCACGTGCAAGAGCTATTGCACACACGGTAAACGGCCCGTTCCGCTGTGCACCTCCTGCGAACCCTTCACACGTGCTGGGCAAGCATCCCAATCAACGGCTGCTTCTTTCAGTACCATTCTCAGAGATGGATTCAGAGGACAGAAAGACATCTCTGTTACATATACTGCACACAACAATGCTACTGAATTGTGAGTTCACATTCGGGCATTTAAGCCAGGCTATTGAATTGAAGAAGATGGATCTCTTAACTAAAATTGCAGGGTTTGTTTTTTTAAGCACTGCTTTGGGTATATATTTTTGGTGATGAAAAGGCACCTCAAATACAACCAACTTTGGAAAAAGCAAATAGCGCTTGCAGGGCCAATCCGATTGCGTGCATCACTCCCAATCAGGAATTGTGTATTTTATTCTTTTGTGACACTAAGTGGTGCACAAGAAACTAACACCTCCAGCAAATACCCAGCTAGAGTGTACACAGGTAAGCATTCTTTCCACACAGAGGTGCAAGTCCTTTCTTTGTTCTGATAGAGAAGTTATTTTTGAAGGAAAGAAACCTGACTCTTCATTCCAAGCTTAGGGAAGAGATAGCAGGAAGAAAAAAAAAACAACCATCTCAAAACAAAAAGCCTCACTGTGGTTTGTTTTGTTTTGGTTTTTGTTTTTTTCAGATTTATCTGTTTGGCTTTCCTACGACTATGACTAATCCAAAATTATCAGCAGATGCTTCTGTGAACTGCTATAGGAGTTTGATTCTTTCTCAGTATCATTTTGCATGCAGTATAATGAACAACTTTTACAAAATGTGAGGTTCCCATATAACAATCTCTGAACTTTCTGAATGCTCTTGGAAGGATGCCAAGCACTTTCCATTCTTCAGTTAGCTTCGTGTACAGAAGAGGACAAGTAGGGGGTGAACACTGACGGTGCTGTTGTAAGAACAGGAAGACAGCAGTGATGGGATATGGAAGAATAAATAAGCAAGATACTGACTTGACAAAGTAGAGTATTGGTTGGCAGAAAGTACATACAATGTATAGTGAAAAGGCAGAAGAACACTGGATCTGATTTTATATGGAGAAGTTTATAATGTCTCGTTTGCATTTACAGTGAAATCAGAATAACTGTAAATTTATCAAGACTACTTTTAGCTGCCTGTATAAAAAACAATTTGGGGTGCACACCTGAGCTCAAGATAGACGTAAAAGGATTAATCTAAAAAGACTAACGTGAGTGCAACACGTTATCCCTTCCTTCCTCCCTCCCTGACTTGAGAAGATAATAGAGAAAGACAGTCAGAAGGAAAAAGAAAAGAAAAGCGTGCTATGGAGAAGTGAAGGGTGTTTTTTGCTTTTGTCTTAAATTCCCACTCCGTGTAAAAGATATTTCTCACTCTGGGTTACAGAAACTTTTGGCAATAATTCAACATCCTTAGCCTTGCAAGAACTTGCAAGAATAGGAGGGATTCCCAAATCATTGATTGGTCTTCATGAGAAGGAATGATAAAGAATTTCATGTCAGATATTTTTCAGAAAACCCTTAAAAAAAGGCATACATGCACAGACATTTACATTAATTCCCAGTATCCAGAAATATTTGCAAGTCATCAGCTTACTGTTTTGGGACATTTTGTAGCAGGCCAAGTGCCATAAGATCTTAAAGGTTATTTATTGGTGTAATAACTTTATTCATAAATCTTCAAATCCCAAACTCTTGCACAACACAGGGGCAAAATCTGACTATCAAACTCAGTTTAACGGGCAAATTGATACTGAAACAACATTAAGAGTATTTTACTCTGTATTTTTTTAAAAGCACCTACAGACATGCAAGGTGTAACACTATTCCCAGAAAGGTCACTGGAAGCTTAGCCACTCATTTGAGCAGTATCAGTCCCTCAGAGTGAGGAAAGCAAAATCAGACTTGCTTTCATAACGTTATGGATACTTTTTTACAAGCATTTTTTAGCGCACAGCAGTACCATAAGGGCACTCAAATGCATGAAGTTTCCTAGTTTTTATTTTTATTATCAAACAATATTCACTTACTTTAGAGTATCTGGTGGGTCAAGAAACAGAAGGGACAGTAAACTTCTCCCCTAAACTTTGAAAGCTGATGACTTCACATACATTTTTACATAAATACATTTGGCTTTTTAAGGGTTTCAGCTCACTTGTATGACTTCTGGCATAAACTAACTGAAGAGAAAAGGTGGAGGGCCAAGTTCTGCACACAATCAGCAACCAAGCAGACAATAAACATACATTTCTGTGCAGCATAGAGAGCCCATGATAGCACAGAAAAAAGATGGGCTACTGTATCAGCTGTTAGTGGACTATATTCCTGTCAAACACTGATAAGCTCTACTCATGCATTGCCTTATTTAGTCAGACTTCTTTGCTGACACACCAATGCACAGTAACAAGTGTGTATGATGTTTCCAATACAGAGAGGCTTCAGCTCCTTCTTCTACTAAAAGCATAACAAATATTAAATGGCTCAGTGTCATTTTCTAATGTACATAGTAAATACGAATTACACTGCCAGTAATGAAACTGCACTCTTAATAGTACTTAACATGGAAACACAGTGTAGACCAGAAAAAATTGGTCATTAAAAAATAGCAGATTTTTTTCATAATAGAGATATTTATTCCCTATTTTGAAGATGAAGGAATTTACTGGAACATACGAAAAGATGTTAAAGGAGCCTGTAGGTCTGGAATTACTATTTTAAGAATAAGTTAACAGTTTAGCTCTCTAGAAGTAATTCAACCTGAAGCTAAAACTTTTCATACACTTTTTACCTATGTATATATCTGCATGCTACTACTATGCTAGTTAGGATAACTCTCTTCCCAAGTACCTTTAGCTACATTTATTCTGCCATAGGACATATATGAGAAGAGAATATTTTTACTAATACTAATACTAAAACCCAACATCTATTACCTTCAGAACCACTTCACTGGTCTCACTCTCGTAACTCGTAGATTCATCCTGTCTGCCTGAAATTATTTAATAATAGGCTGATGTACTGAAGTGTCATTTCAAGAAATCATCACTGCTTCCATAAATTATATTACTGTCCATTAACTCATATATTGTAAATATATTTACAACTAAACTGCTACCATTAAGATAAATTAGCAGAGAACATACTGTTAAAGTGTGCATCTCTTAAGTTTTGTCATCAAGTTTCACTTACTTGCTAAGCTGTAAAATCAAGTAATCCGTGATGGGTCGCCTAAGTCATTAGCATGAATTAACAAGATTCTGCTGTATATTATTTCACAGCCACTGCCAAAAGGTCAGCTCTTGAATACAGGAGATCCACTGAATGTCACATATTTAGCTTACTTTGGAACTATGATAATATATGCTATTAAAACTCACTCTGTATTGCACAATGCCATTAATCATGTTAGTTAAAACACTTGGTTCATATCCTACTTTTTTCAGTAGAGGCTATATGGCCTTCACTGCTGCTGATGTACGCCAGCATTCCTCAGACTTTATCCTTAGAGCAGACCAGATTAGGCAAGACTTTCCTTTGTACATGTGCAAAGTCTGTACCAAAGCTTGACTGAAGAATATAATGAAATATAATAAGAATACAATTAAATACTGAAGCTCCAGAGCTGGAAGCTGTGTAGTTGTAGCAGCACAGTCATGGACCTGAGCTGGTGAGCTCGACTGGTAAGATCCATGAGAAGTAAGGCTGGTTTTCCATAATGCAGTGGAAGTGTGACAGGGTGACAGCCTCAGACAGAAGCAGCTGAGCTTGTATGCTCACCGCATACCGCTGCTGTCATACAAACCTAACAGAGTATTCATAGCCAGGTTACATATCTCTAACATGGTGCCTCACCATAACTAATTTGCTGAAAGGTCACACTGAAGTTTGTGGTATGCTTGGAAAGTAAACTCAAATAACCAAGTTCTCCTGTGCACCAGACCCACTGGACTAACATTCAGCCTGTGTCCTAAGAGGGTATGCAGCTCACTAGGCCAGTTCACCAAACCCAGCACTGGCTTTTGGCTGGATGGATGCCCAGGGAAGAGCAGCACACAGGCAGATTGCTGACTGAATTATTCTGGAAGTAATAGCAGCCTGCTCCCAGTCATCCTCTTTCCCAGAGCTGTCGCCTGTATCACAAGGCTGTCTGGCTGCCACTACCAGAATTTCACAGCACATTCCATGCCCGCTCCTAAAGATCCTTTGGGAAAAAGCACAGCTGGGAGCCAGCTGTCTGAATGACTTCAAGCACCCTCTTTGTCCTGGAAGCCTCTGTTGTATTGCACATGCAACAAGCCACCTAGCACTCCCTGCCACTAGGTAAGTGCTACACACACCTAGCCAGGGAAGTTTGGCATCACCATCTAGACACCTTCCAGAAACACGCGCCAAACAAGCGAAGCTGAGGAATACTACTCATGCGTGATAAGGTGCTTTTATCTGGTTAACTAGTGCACTGAGGATCTCTGCAATACAAATGCAGCTGCAGGGCAAAAAAAGGAAGAAGCAGCAACCTGCGTAATCAGCTATTTCCATTACAAACCCATGTAATCTGTTAACAATTTTTCTCACCTATAGGCAAATCCAGAAACCAGATTATCTAGTAGAGCAATAAAACACAAAACCGTATCCTCAGTTTGGGTTTTCAAAGCAATGCCCCCAACCCCTATTTCCAAGAATATGGATATCCCCAGCAAACGAGCTGACCTATGTTTCTAGAATAAATTCTGTCACCCTTACTCATATTGAGCTGTGTCATACTCAAATCTCAGGGCTTTTTGAGACAGTGTGTAGAATGGCACAGCATTCAGCATGAGCAACAGTCAACAGAATGTTACATACGGATTCATTACAGAAGCTTCATTGTTTGCAAAGGGAAAGGACTAAATCTCAGACAGTCCTATTAGTTCCTTTCAAATTCATAAAATACACCCAGAATTTTAGTTTTTCTGGAAATGAAGAGCGGACACCTAAGACAACATACTGAGAACCTGAAGATTTCCTTCAGTGGTAATTGGACTGTCTCTACTTGATCATTCCTCTGGTCCAGCTGGGAATTTCTAGTACCTTGGGTTTGGCTTTTTAACTGCCTGTGACTCCCACAAAACACACAACTCAAAGAATGCTGGAACCAGTGGGAATTTTGCTGTTGATGTCAGCATGGCCAACATTTAATATTTCAATGGATTATCTGACTAATAAATTAAAAACCTGCCACGTTCAGCTCACACTTTCATCCTCCAAAGCTACAGGGTAAATAGACTATAAACCATTTATCTGTTCGTTCTTTGATTAAAACTTTAGAAAGTGATGTTTTGTCTGCTCCCAAAGAGAGTAACATGATAGGAAGTATTTTAATACTAAGGTGAATTTTTAAAAATCTCTTGACCATTTTTTCCCCCTTCATCTGCTGAGCAGCAAGCTGTAAGCTCCTGTCCAGCTTCTCTTCACGTCAGAATTAGCCAAGTAACAGCAAAGATTGCTTCAGAATTAAAGGTACAATAAGAAGCAGCAAAACATTACTACCATAGTCTCATTGTAATTTTTTGCATAATTGACCCCTAGGATTGATAAAGTACACTTTAAGGTGTCCTTCAGGGTCACGAAAAGGCAGGTTATTTCACATTATAATATGGAAGCATTTGAGTATTTTCATATTAAAATTCCACAAATTTCTCTCCATTCTGATTGTAATTTTTAGAGCAATAAGAAAATAATTTTTTCATATTAATAATATTAAAACAATCCTGTGCATGCCAAGTATCCCTTTGAAACTCTGCTGCTTTCACGTGGAAATACCAGAATCTGAACCATGCCAATCTTTCCTTGCCCTTGCTATGAAAGAACATAAGTCTTCTACTTTAAAAGTCATGCTTGAACTCACTGAATTTACTTGAATTAGCTTGAATTCACTAGGTTCAACATAACGCTCTTATTTTTTTTAATTATAAAAATCAGTGACTATTTTATTTGGCATAAATACTAAGCCATATTTCAGCAGCAGACAGAAGGAACAGCCATAATGCCTTGATACCATTCTCTCCAGTGACTAGCAGGAATTGCATATATTCCAACACCCACGGGCACAGACTAGTTATTTCCTTTTGAGAAGAAACCAGAGACTTGAAGACTAGAAGTCTGTGATTTCTCTCCTGGTAAGTCACAGAAAAGAGAGAGAGAAAAAAAAAAAACAAACCTTGTTTATTCTTACCAGTACAGTGCTTTTTAAGACTATATTTTTTGATTTAAACAAAACAGCAGAGTTCTAAAAAAACTCCACAGGAAACCATCTTTTCATTGCTCCTGTTATTATTAGTGCATATATTTTGCTAACGCGTGCACCATGAGAAGTAGATGAGGTTCTACCATTTCAGTCATTTAAAACATGAAGAATCTACAGGCCCCAGAGTCTGCACAACTTAAAAGATGAGATGGAACATGTGGAGACAAATATTCCAGACAGAATGGAGAGAGAACAAATAGAAGAGCAATAGTAAGTTGTTCAATCAGAAACAAATAGTAGCAATTCCAGCTCTCTACTTGTATTCTACAAGACACATGACTGCAGAGATGAACTCTGAAAAGAGTCTGAAAAAGGCACAGGCGTCTCCCACTCACTTGTAAAGAATACCACAGGCGAACGCACAAAAAAGCTTGCTGAGGCAAGTCTGAACCCTTTGTGTACATACTTCTCAAGAAGCAGTACATAAACACCACTATCTTTAAGATGATGCTGTATACTATGATAACCACGTTTTTTGGCACTGACTAAAGGGAAAAAGGCCTAGTATTGTGCCTCTGTCTATAGGCATTGTTTCCAAGCAATACTGAACAAATTAATGGGATAGATCAGAGTATTTCAACAAAAGGTGCCCAATTACCTCTCAGGATGTTCTCATGCCCTTTAGCCAGCTGATTACATGTAGAGTCTTTCCCCTTCCATGCGAAGGGATTGCTCTGATGGCATCATTTCCTTTTTTTCATGCATTCAGTTTTTTCTTTTTCATTACAGCTACACAATAGAAAAACAAACAGCAGGAAAGGATGTAACTGCAGACAAAGGTGACACTTGCTTGACCTTAGGATACAAGCAGACTTGTCTTGTCACATTCACAAAGAATAAACTCCTGCAGCCCTATCGCAGGCAACCCAACCACAGCCAACAGTTCCACTGCACTACAACATGAGTTTTTCGTCATAAAGAAATAAAATCAGTCTACAAAGTTATCTCATCAAACATTCTTGATGAGCATTTCAGTCAGCTATCTATACATTTAAACTGAACCTCTTTTTTCTTCATTCATCAATGCAAAGAGAATTTGAGTTATAGCATCAGCTTACTACTAGTCCTATTTATACAGTTAAGTACTGGAATAGCATACTGAGAGATAAATCACTTTAGATATTTAAGATAAATTTACAGAAAAATCTTGAAATGACAAAGATCTAATTAATCTAATGGAAGATTAATAGTTTTCCTCTTGTTCTGTCCTTACAGAGGTCTCTGGAAAAGATTAACTCTAGAAAATAGTTTCTTTCAAATGATACAAATTGTGTAGAAAAAAGATGACACTTAGCTCTACAGCTGGTCATAGCAACCAAATTTCCTCCTCATAAAGAGCTTTCTAGAAAAATGATTCATCTTATTTCAGAGTACCATGGCCCTCTGCAGTGGATCTTATCTAAATTATTATTCATTAAAAAAAATATCCCCCCATTAAAACATACCACAACCCCAAAGAAAACATTGGACATACTGCCTCAGAGTGACCAAAAAAATAGTGATCAGAAGCTTTCAGTGAATCCTACTTTCAACCTTTTGAATGAAAAATTATATTAGAAAAGGCATCTTTGAAACTCTGAAAAACATCTGATGTAAAGCAAAAACTTTTTTTCACCTGATGTGCTGTAAAATGTAGATTTCTAAAACGACAGCATGAGACCAGCAGCCAACAGAAATCGGATGGTTATATAATTTGGTGGTTAAGCAAAGATATTTATAGTGCTTTGCTAATCCATCTAATGCATTTCTTTCCAAGAGAAGAAAATGCATTACGCTGATAGCAATAACAGGGTCAAAACACGGGGATATCGACAAAGAATTTACATTTTCTAGAAAATAAAGAAGTATCTGAAACTATTCTTTACAGTATCCATTCCTAAGCAAGGCTTATCAGTGACTGGGAATGGGTGACACTTACACATAAATAACTGAACAGAAGAGCTAAAACAAAGAAGGAAAACTTAAAATAAAAATTGCTTCAAACAGCAATCTTATAATGCAAAACAAGTTGATGACACCTCAAGATAATAAAGCAAATAGAAAATTAAGTGTATAGGCAATTTCTGAATGGCATATGAAGTTTATGCTACATGGGAATCCTGAAGTAACTTCTACTTTTTCTGAATAAAAACCCAGTACTTTTTGGAGAACAGACACTAAACCATAAAGATACAAGAATATAATTCTATAACAGCTCTGAAATTCAAGACTTGATTTTTTTCTCTCAGCTCCTTTTTACTACACTGTTGCTGCATTAATGTTAAATGCTTATTATGTTAAGTAATAAATTATTGATACCATACTTAAAATTTTTCACAGAAAAATATGACTATGAAAACTAAGAAGAGGTGAGTTTACAATGCTTACTGTTGAGGATATTAACAGAATCTTGCTATTCATTTCCCCTTATATTCTACTTCATATTCATCTTGAAAGGAACAAAACATATTTAAACTGAAAGCACAGGAAAAGGAGGGACAAAGCACACCAAAAATATTTCTTTAAACAGTAAATTTTCTTGAAGAAATAACTTGGGTTAAAACACTTCTTAGTGTAATCTGAAAGTAATTACAATGGACTTCACTGTTAAAAGATCTTATTTAATCTACTTTAAAAAGTTTAATTTATTAATAGATGGAAGTGTCAAAGTTGCGCACAAAATGCTTGTTTCCTCAGCTGGCTCGCACCTAAGCAAGCTCAATTTCCATCTCTCTTGAAATTTCTACTTGCAAAATGAGACAATTCAGTGTCAAAGAACAGAGGAAAAGATCAGAACATCTCAACGATGCAGGTTAGCTTTACTAACTAAAAAACAATAAATGGTTTCAGAGTCAGATGATATCAAGTGGTTTTAAGAGTGAGTGTATAAAAGCAGATAATCCAAGAGGAAACAGTATCAACAATTCTGCAAAGAATTTTTATGCAAAACCAGAACTATTTTCTTGAATGGATTAAGCAGTGCTAGGTTACACATCCACTCGAATATGCATTTTCATGTATCAGCAATTCCACATTTCTGAGGACCTTTTTTTGTACTGGCTCAAAATTTAAGAGTGTTCTACATCAAGAGGATTCCAGTCTGGCTTTATCCTTGCTAGCCACAGCAAAAAACTAGGTGTACAACAAAGTGTCAGAGATTTTTGATAACTTACCTATCTGTACTGCATTCCAAGCTTCTTGAAAGAGACAAACTTTTTCACAGTGTCCACTCACCACTAAGGTCCACAGCCAAAATTAATTGTGTTATGCAGGGACTATATCTGTCAGCAGCTGACTCACAACTTAACTGTTATACAGACCTCAAGACCACTTGTAGAGCTTTTTAATCATCATAAGTGCGAGGAGCAGATTAATTCAAGTCAAATAGCCATTACATCTCAAAGTCTGAATTTACAAGTGAACTGTTAAAAAACATTTAGGGCATATTCTGAGCAACTAAAATTTGAAGAAAACATCAACTAAATTTAGTACAAACTCCTCAGTGAACGTATTCAGAACCATAATTCTGACTAATTGCTCTCTGCATTCATGTCCACAGACCCAGCAAAGCTAAAAGCTAAATGCTCTCCACTTTTCTATTCCTTTTGTTAACAAAGGTTCATCCCAGGAGCTCCACTAAGCAGTTTTTCCATAAGAAATACATTGCATCTGTGCATAACACAGATACAGACTTTGACATGAAAATGCTCAGTGTCTTTTCTTCATAACAAGTAGTACTACAGCAAATTCTATGTTTTATAAAGTTCGATTATAAGCAAGCAATATCACTAGATAATTTGCAGATTATCTAAATTTTGATAATATAAAATATACGCTCACTTTTATTTGTCCCATTTCAGTCTTTAAACAAAACCTATTTCTGAAACAGGCATAAACTCTGCATTAGAAAAAAAACCTGACCCTTCACTGATATGGCATACCCTAACAATCATTGCCTGGGATTGTAAAACATCCAGTATGATTTTTTTTTTTTCTAATAAATCATTATGAATTGAGAATATAAAATGATCAATATTCCTAATCGTATATTGCACCATTAGGAAACTGAATGCCCGGCAACATTAGACCTCCGAACATGAAGGAGTTTTGCACAAGGAATCTAGCCACCATGAGAAGAAAGGGAAAGCCTCTTCACCAGAAACTATCAACTATTACTTCAAGAGATCTGTACAAATCAAACATTTCTGAGTATGAGAAGAGGTCACTAGCTTACCTATCGTGCTGATATTTATAGAACTGATAAAGCTATTCCCCACCTTTCTTGCTTATCTGTAGTTTCCAGAAACATACTGTTCTCCAAAGCACAAAACAATGTTATGAGTGGTAATACATTAATGAACATTCCAGAATGCACATGATTTCTGGATTTTTAGTAAAACGGAAATTAAGACCTTGGTCAAGATATGTTAAGGTAAAAGCAGGACTTCAGACAGTAGACATAAGAAGATGCCTGAATGCATAAGGTGGCTTGCTACTGCATCTGCACAAAGCATTCTGACAACTGGCATCTGTTGACTCACACTCTTAACTTTGGTTCCCTTATTATTCTTGAAATACATTTTGTATCTTACTGCTTAACAATACGTTCTTTGTCTTCAAGATATTCCTAACATGCTTATACAATTGTCATCATAAATTCCTGTAAGTGACAGAGCTTAAAAAGTGAACTTGGGCTGAATACACACACAGAGCCAGCTCCTATGAAATCACTTCGGCTTAGTCATAACTAAGATTTTGTGGTGTTATTTCTTTTCCCTATGGAAGTCAAGTTTCTAACCATGAACAGGTATGAAACCTTAGGAGCATATCAGGGCTATGATGCATGTCTGCATCTACCAAAAGACCACCTCAACAGTGAAAATCTTTGAGTCTAGCTTGTTTCCACATTTGGATTTTAAGTCCTTTTGAGTAGCTTAACACTGACATAATCTGACACATTTATATATGAAGTGGTCTAAAAATTCAGAGAAAGATCTTTGAAATGACTTACCCCAAAAGCAGCAAGCAAAGCAAAAGCAGCAGCAAAATGCTAAGGTAAACACAAAGTGGAGGTGCTGCCTTTTAGCAGTAAGGTAACCAAACAAGCCTCAACAGCAGCCTACAAGATTCAGAGTCATTATGGGAAAAAAAAAAAGAAATATATGCCTTTTTTCTTAATCTTCTAGAACAACAGAGCTGAGAACTCACATTTAACTGATTTCGTATTAACCAGATACTAATAAGGACATTTCTGGCTTTCAAGTACAAAACAGTAACACCATCTTTTCCTGTCAGTCGCTTCTTTAATGTAGTAGGACCAAAGCGTAGCATTCTTCAGCAGAAGTTCTTTGGAAACTAAGTGGAGGAAATTAAAATTTAAAAAAAGAAAATAAATGCTTAAGTGAATAAAAAACTAGTTCAGAAACAGAATATAATGGGACAGATTAAATGACTGTTTTTCCCAACTAAGAATGTTCACCACAGGATAGCCACAGGGCTCAGAGCTGAGAACCCACGATGCTGGGGAAAAGGTGTGAACAGCTAAGTGGCAGAACTTGTGAATGTCAGCGTTACAGAAGTCTGAGGGACAACTGCAACGAAGGGCTGCGCAAAACTCACTGATCACTCTTAAATGGCAAGTGAAGTTCAATTCAAGTGCAAGAGTAATGTGCAAGGCAGAACAACCTTAACTTAATAAAGTGGCTTTGAGAGTACTTTAGGAATGAGCTCTTGGGAGACTACATCTATATAGCAGAACTGGGAAAATATCTAAAGAGGACAACAAGAATAATCAATAGGTTGTTTCAGATGTTAAACATTTACATGGGCTTGAAGGGAGATAACCTCATAAGAGAAATTTAGTCCTGGACATAAGCTCGTAAGAGAAATTTAGTCCTGGACACTAGTGACAGAGACTGCGCCTCTGCCTTTCCAGACGGTGACAGCAGAGAACGACAGAAGAATGAAACAGCAGAAAACATAACAAAATACAAATTGAGCAGTAATAAAAGAGGAAAATCATAGTGAGGTAGACGAAAGAAAGCAAGTCAGCGTACGAAAGTATGTACCAATGTCTATTAGTAATGTAGAAAATAGAAAAATGTATTAATTGCCAGAAAAATGAACAGAAGTCACAATATGTATCACTGATTAATTAGTATTCAAACAAACAGCATTAGTCACTGAACTACACCAGTTTTCAGAAAATTAATCAATTACTACTCGGGAAAAATACAACTAGATCAACGTAGGGGGCATTAACTAAATCATTTAAATGACTATTTTTCTGCTGTAGTTGTTCACTGAAAAACATCCTACTCTGTCGAACATTGATCAACAATGCTACAGTTAGATGACAGCACGTTTTCTTACTTCTTTGAAGAAAGAAGCTGGGAACGTTTGAGCAAAATATCAAGTAAATTACTCAAGCTCTAACCAGTACTACTAGCCACATGTATGTAGTTATACTAAATACAGGAGAAACAGAAAATCTTTTCGGTTTTGAGAATATTTTTATAGCAATCAATAATGTAAGTCTAATGGCTTTACACTACAGTTCATATGTGACTAACCAGTATAAAGAATCCAGATTTTCTTTGTTAAATGGAGATCTCTATATTACAGAAACTCTCCTGAACGTCAGTAGAGACAGCTTCTGTTTGTGGCTTAGCTTTTGAACAATTGTTGTAATAGAGATCAAAACTGAGATGCTGTGTAAAAACTAAAGCACAAATCCGCATAACAGCTCATCTTCTTTGGCTCAAAAAAAAAACCAAAACCAAAAACAACAAAAAAAAAGTCTTTTGCTAGTGTATCTCAGTATCATCAAAAAAAGGCATTAGCGTTTTCACATACATCTGTTGGGCTGCCACTGTAAAGATGATTTCATCTCCTAAATTAAGTATTCTGGAAACAGGGGAAAAAAATCCTCAAAACATTTCAGAAAGATTTGTATATTTTAAAAAGGCTTTCTTAGATGGTTATTTTAAAAGTAGTGGTGCAGTGTTGGTTCATTTATGTTTTGAAAGCAGAGAACATTTTTAATCTTGTATTAGCAATCTCCTGATTTTAAAAAAAGTTAGAAAAGCAACACCAGGGTAACAATTCTATGTGTAATAGAAACACAAAGTAAGATTGACTGTACTCCAGAACTGCCTTTTTTTCTTTAAATATAGCCATATTCAGACTTATGGCTGTAGGTAGGTATATCTGGATATAGGTAATTTGACCAAAAAGTTAAATACATGAGGCTTTCTTCAATTTTCACCTGAGGGATCATATAGGAGTAATTTTGCATATTTTCAGCCACGTAATCTTACTGCATTAAATACCAAGAAAAGAAATGAAATTTGTGTAGCAGTGTTTATACAATTTGTATATTTCAAACAGATGTATTATTTATTCCCCAGCAAATAACAGAGGAAGAGTCCAAGACTATATTCTTTTACCAACAAGTTGTTTGTGAAATCGAAGTGAAAACGTGCCCCACTGGAGTTAGTGTTAGAACTCCCACAGGATTCAAGGAACATATGGCTTCCTCTAAAGAATGCAGAATTAACATTAAAATTACTATCCATAGTAGCTCAAGACTTGAGTTTTAGCACAGCATTTTATTTATTATCTTCAAATAGACTATGTAGTAAAATGATTAAAACTGATTTTGTTCTGAACCCAAGGCAGCTCTTTGTACTAAAGCAAGCAGTCTTATATAAATACTTTTGGTATTTGTTGGATCCTATTCTAAACACAACGTTCATATTTCAGCTATAATAAGTAAAGCATCTCAAAGACGTGCGAGGCACTAGTCTTTCAAGTGTCCAGTTCAGTTTCTTGAGTAAAGTGAGATTGGTAAAGTTAGCTCAATCCATCACGGAAAGCTGTGTGTGGTGCACATTATTCAGTGCCATTTGGAATGATTGGCAGCTGCCATCTAGTGTGGACACAAACTATACTCCCACATGCATATAATTCCAGCTTTCCCTAGAAATCACAGTTTGTTCCGGTCAAGCTGAGAGCACTGGTCACACAAGGCAAAGAACGCAGCAAAGGAACTGGCTACTAAGCCATTCAGTACTCCTTCCTGACAGTTCCACACGCTTCACAGAAAGCCACCACATGCAGCACCGCATACCAAAACTTACTCTAAATTAAGGTGATGAAAAATATAAGCACTGGTTTCTTATATAATCACTGTACTGTGAACACTGGGGCTCTGGGGCAGACAACTGAGCCGCACCATTGAGAAGCAGGGGCTGCCCACTGACTTGAAGCCAACACTAAGTGCCCAGGCCCAGGCCAGGGCTTAGGGTCGATCAGAGCTCTCTAAATCATCCGCAGCGTGGAACATTAAACAAGCCAGCTACTGGCTGCAGGAGGCCACTGTGACAGCAAGGGAGAGCAGGGACCCAAGAAAGTCCAGGCTGTGGCAGCAGGCTCTCTCCCTAACAAAATAAAAATCATTCTACTGGGTCTCCGCTATCAAGTCAATCCTCCTGCACCTTTCTCCTGAGGCCCCCTCCACAGCTGCGCAGAACAAAACAGGCTGCTCATGACACGGGATCAGAACCAGAGTTTCGGTAGTTTCTATTAAAAAAAATAAAGGCTGAACTAAGCCTTAGCACCTGTGGACTTGGACACAAACATGTTAAAAAAAAAATAAAAATTGAGCTGTCTAAAAAAGCTACTCTGAAAAAGAAATCACTGCTGAAAAGACACCAGTTAATCCCCCAGTTCTCCCCTTAAAAGGCCTTCCTGAGTAGAGCCTTGCTGGTCTCTGCTGTCTGAGCACAGACAGCTAATTAACAAGGAGAAACTGCTCTGTTATTAGTTGCAAGATTCTAATTTTACCGTTATCTTGATCTCAGGTCCTTTCACAGTCTTTTGCCAGCTTCTTTCTGTTTGTTGGCCACTGCCATTTTCCCAGACTGCAAGGTCTCTGGACAGGGTGATTTGTTTGTGCATTGCCTAACACAAAGGCACCATTATCCCTCACCAAACCTCAGGTGTCATGTAAAGAAAGCCATTACAATAGTGCTTTTAAGGTGGTCAAAAGTTGTCACAGCATATTATGACAGTACATCTTACTTAAAACTCACTCACAAATTCGGAGTATTTAAAAGCATTTAGCTTCTGTGGAAAAAGAGAATAAAAAAGAAGATACAATTCTTTAATCTGCTTGATTTATGACCTGCAAGATCAATGAGTATAAGGAAGATATCAACAAGGAAACATTTTTTCTTTTGATTTCTTTCTCCCTTTTTCCTCCATACACTATCTTCTGATCCATATTTCTTACTCTTCTGTATTTTTGTCTTGTCCCTCTGAAGTTTTTCTTCCTCAGAGAGTTAACATTTAAATATGAATTTCTAGTTGAGCATTACCTAGAAAAAGAATCTGAGGGGAGGAAAAAAAAAAAAAAAAAGGCTGGCTCTGAGACCTCAGTTCTGAACCCATAATACTGACTTTTTAGAAAAGAATCTGGTACATGAAGTGGTATGTGTAAATAAACATAATTCCTCCTGTTTCCGGTACTACATATTTACTTTAAAAACATCCAGTGACACTAAGTATTAGAAAGTAAGTTTATGTTCAAACTCTGAAAAGTTTGAATATTTGGGGTGTTTTAACATCTTTCAAAGGGCTCTTCCAAATGCACATCTTCCAGCATTTGAAGCATTTCACATGTTCTTAAAATAACATAGAAAATAATTTATTAAAAATTTCTGGAAGGCAGCTTTTCTTCTTAGACACCAAGATCCAAAAAAAAAAGCACATCGAGTAAACCTGAATGCTTTTAGCACAAATGGGTTAAATATGAATTTGACCTAATTACTGTCTGTAATAAGGATTTTTTAAAAAAAGTCTTTTAATATTTTAAAAGGGAAAAATACTGAACATACTTCTGAAATTCCTCAAATTCTCGGATTTTTACATTTACATCTTAATATTTTGTCTTAAATCTAGCTAGTAAAACTATAATACACTGTTAAGCTGTACTATCATTCTAAAAGCATTTTTCTTCATTGCTAATTTATAATCTGTTTTGGATGCAGATCTGCGTAGCAGAGGCTGGAAACTATTTACCTGATACAGTGGCTTTCTATACATTACATGATTTTTGTGATTTGATATCTTTTGTGAAATACTGCTATTATACCTAAAACACCTCAATATAAATGCCTCAAAAACCCAAAAGCTGAGTCAGGAGAGCCAATGTAAATCCAGACTCAGAGAAGCAATATTTAACCCAACTTTTAGATTTTTCTTTGTACATCAAACTGCTATTTCACATAAAGGAAGACTACACAGATTATTAAGGAGGACTTTTAGACAAAAAGACATCAGGAATATAAAGCAAAACAGTGGTTGGTCTTGTTGATGACTGTGTGGACATCTGTCACAGGTCAAACTACGAGTCAAACCTGTCACGACCAGCAGGCAGCCACGAAGAAAAGTATGGTCTGGTTTCTTTTGGCTGAGCAAACAGTTTCGGAATAAACGATACAGAAAGAACAGCATACAACTCAAAGCTGTGTTGAAAAGAAAGGTATCTGGCTGAGAATCAGGGTCTCCAGCTCTTTGGAATGGAAAGCTGGGCATTCGATGGCTTTTTGGGGGGTGAGAAAAGGTCTATCTAGAGAGCTCTTCCACTAATGGAACGGAAATCTACAATAAGCACATATTGCTGGTGACATCTGCCAGGTCTGACACAGAGAAGGTTTTACAGATCAGTGTGTGCTGAGGTTATTCCATACGGGCAAAAACCACCTTTGTATGACATCTTAGAGGAATGAAAAAGGCACCACTCCTGGACTATTCTGCGTGGTAGTGATCGTTAGGAAACAGGCAAAACCACCATTCTCACATTCATCTAAGACATTGGAGGAATGCTACTGTCTGAAGGATTAATATAGCATTGATATACCAGTTTGGTAAAAAGCAGTCACAAACCAATACTAGTCCTCAAGTTTCAGTGCGACAGAAACAAGTTCTTTCATCCTGAAACCGTAACAATCCGGTCAGCCTAGAATTTAGCGGCTATTTGGAGTGGAAGTTTGTTCCTCAATGCTCTTCTAGAATCTCATCCAGATGATCTGGCTCTTAGTTAGCACTACTGACTCTGCCAGTATGACAGTCCCTTAGTTCACATAATGCCATGGCCTTGCTCCCACTGGTTGGGAGGCAATTCTGGAAACGTGAGAGATGGGAAGGGTCGTGTCATCCTTACTAGGCGAGTCCAACATGCACTCACAAGTGAAGTTAACGTAATCTTTATGCCTGATGTCGCCTGACTAGGTGTCAAGTCTCTTTGCCTTTGACTCAGTGCCAGTACAGTTACTGCAAAGGCTACTAAAATAGACGAAACCTGAATCTGCAATCTTGCTATCCATATTGGTAGTCATGGGGCTGTTTCGAAGAGATTCACAGCTGAAAAACCATAGGAATGGCCCATGGTCACAGCTGCTCTACAATTGACGCCTTCTGTTGTTGCACTTTCAAAAACATATTTTCAAGAAATAAGCATTGTTTTCATGGACTGTTCCAAAAGAAGTAATTTGAACTCTGTCCTTCACCTAAAACTGAAGGGAAGGAACAGCAAACAAAACACTTCACAGACACATCTCATCTTAAAGGCATCTTACACTGTGCCTTGTAATCTAATGATCGCAGACTACAGCTTTTTAAGAGCTTTATACGGACTCAGGTGACTCCCTCTATCCACAGATCACATCACCTCAATTTTTTCACAACTAGGACTTATTATGTATTGACAGAACATGAATGGGATCCAGTAATTTCTTGAAGTTAGCTATTACTGATCTGCTTTGCTAATATGGTATGCTGTCATATAATGCCTCACATGTATTTATAGACGTAATTGAGTATATGTTACCCTCCAGTTATTTAGGTGACCAGTGCTTAGAAAGGTTCTTTAACAGTAGGCTAAATTCTTCACATTTGTGTTTCAACCACTTTTTGCTACGAGTTATCCATGTATTCAAGCTTTCCCACTGAGGCAGTTTTCAGTCTTTTCAGTATTCTTTATGACTGTCAGAAAAAGGGCAGTCACTGAGCACACACTACTGACCACACTAAATCAGGAATCAGTTGTTCAGCTCTAAGTGTAATGTGACATCCTCTTTCTAAAATAGCACAAAGATTTTCTTTCATGCACATTTCTAGGCTCTTTTTTTTGGTCCATAGCATATTTCAAGAAAAGCCTGCCTGAGGAAACAAACTAAAACCAACAACAGTGAAACTGCCACAGAAAATTATTGGAAGGCATTAAAAATTAAACAGCTTTCCAAAGAGCTCTCAGACTTGATAGTAAAACCTATTAAAATTCTCTATACTGATTTAATCTGTAACAATTCAATTTCAGACAACTTTGCTTGGTTGTTCATTAGGAGTTCAAAGTGAAAATGACATTTTTTCCCCACTACTAACACTCGTACACTTCTCCCATCTCAAACACTTGGCAAGGGGGTGGTCATAAGATCCAGGTGAATTCAGACTGTTGGAGAAGCATGATCCCAAATTAGATAGTCTTCATACAGAACTCTTTTGGCAGATACTGCCCTGGCAATTGAATCAATGGCCTATAAGCACAAGAACCTCAACCATTATTCTTACACTGTTCATACCACATTTGCTCAGATAAACACATGCATCTTAAGATGCTCAGTGTCAAATGGGCAACTTCAGTGAGTCTCAGATGCTACCCAAAAAATCAACACAAGAAGCATAACTGGACCATGTTTATGGGGAGATACTCATCTTCACCTCACATCCCCCAAATCATTCTACGTTTCCTCACTAGTTTCATTTTCCAAAGAGCTTTAAAGGCATAACACAGCAGCTCTTGAGTGAAAGCAGAAAGGAATGAGAACGGAAATTTACTTTCACGGGATATTATGGAACCTATACAAACACCTTTACTCAAATGACTTGAAGTTCCAAGTTTTGTATGTGTAATACCACTAAAGTCAATGGAGTTACACATGTGAAACTGAAAGGTTTCAGTTTAGCAAGTACTCGCTAAAGACAAAATTTACACCCTTGCACTTTTGAGTCTTTTGTTAACAGTAAGAGCTCACATATTGTAACATGTTTTTGTTTCTGAAAAGTTAGTCATGAACAAATATATTTTGCGATAACATACCTTGAAGTTGCAATTTCCACTTTGGTTCTTGCCATGGCAGCTGCTCGCTGTGCACCCTCTATTGCTCTATCCACCTTTTCTCTAGTTTTTGTGTTTCTTATTGGTATAAGTTGCTTTCTTATTCCACGGACCAAAACATTATTTTTGTATTTTCCCTCTTCTTTGGTGCCATCTGGAAACATGGTACATCCATATCCATGCCTCCTGTTATTTAGCCACTCTCCTTCATATTTCATGCCATTTGAACGCTCACTAATACCAAAACCACTGCGCTTGTCATTCTTCCATTCACCCATATAGGTTTCTGTGGTGGTGGCATCAACATGGTCTTCCATAGGGGAATAATCACAGTCACCGTCTCCAAAACTAATTGTAGAGTTGGCATCGCTAGAACTAATTCTGCTCATAGCAGCATCACTCCTGACAGAGCTCCGTTTGCTCGATATTGACGACCTCGATTCAGATTTTCTAAGTTTTATACTACCGAGAAGGGATCCTCTTCTGAATAAGCCTCCTTTTTTCTTTATGCCCATGGCTTCTGGATCACTGTGAAAATTGAGCACAAAACCTCCTCTTGTTCCAGCTGGACTGTCTGAAGTGACGTCATGCAGAACAGTGCCATTGCTCTGCTCACTTCGAAGTGAAGCTAGAGATGTTCGGAGGGGTGAACGGATCACAGTTGCCATGCCATAGGGTACACTCTGACGTACACCATATCCGTGTCGCATCCCTCCAGTCCATTGCCCCTGGTATGTACCTTTTAAAGTAATAAGGAGAAATTAAATTTAGGAAACTGTAGAAGACATAGCAGGCAATACTATGTTCTCAGTGCTGGTTTTGGTAAGAAGAAATGCAGAAAAATCACAGCACATGACACAGTAGAGAAACTACTTCATTAATCGTTTTGCTTATAAATTATTTTTCTGCTTCACAAATCTCTCAGTTTCCCAGCTGAAGTAATTTATTTTGGCAACTAAGACGCAGCAGCTATAATCACAAACATTTTTTAATGGATCTGTCCAGGGAAAAAAATTTCAAGAGAAATTTCTAAAGCAGGACTCCCTCAGCATTTTTTTAAGGTGGTCAGATATGGAGGTGGTCAGCAGAAGCAGAGCCACATTATATGCGGTCAGCTGGGGAGGGAGTCAGGGATGGAGGGCAGGGAGGGAGCAGGACACTGATGGCTCTTGTCTCCAGCTGTTCACAGAAAGAGCAAGTAGGAGTAGTAAATGTCCTGTTATTCTAGGTTTAAGGGGACTACAGACCTCTTCCTTGTCAGGAGATTTGACAATCCACTAAATTATCTTGTCTTCAAGATGGGCCTTTGGATCCACTGTTACAAACCTCTATTGTAAAATTAAGTATTTTAAAGTTTTTGCATGTTCTTGAATGGAAGAACAGAACCTCGGTATATCTCACTCTTTATAAACTCTCGGTATCTACACTTTTTAGTATCCCCAGTATCATAAACATGGCACTGCGTTCTGCATTGTGTTGTGACAGAATGATCAGAAACATGAATCCTTTAGTACTTTTTTTGCCTTTCATTTGTTCAGCAATACGTAAGAAAGACAAGGCAGTAATAAACAGTATATTGCACACCACTCTATCATAAACACATTGCTGCAATTGTAACTACTTTTATAATTTTTTTTTAAACAGCAATATAAGGAAGAGCAACCTGGTATTTGATATGAGAAGTCATGGATATCCATGCAAAGCTGCATCTGAGCCAAAAACTAGCATTATCAGATTACTACAGCAGACAGTTTTTTTCTTGTATTCTCGAAAGGCATTTTCATTTTGACAAGATACACACTCCAGTGCCTGGTCTCTGAAAGCCATTTGTACCAGATGTTTCAAAGGAACGTGCCAGGAACCCCACAACTGGCAAATACAAGATAATTTGCTTCCTAAGATCATTTCACTCTAATTCCCATTAAACTGCTTTAAGCTCCTCAAAATCAAGTCTCTCACCCACCTAGTGCTGTTTTTTTTAAAAAGCTATTTTGAGTCTGAATATTCTTACAGAGGGTTGAATAAGCAATCTTTACAATATCTTTCTCTGATTTTGATCTGCTTTAATTGAAGCACCTATTAAAAACCATTCTTCAGAGAACTAAATATCAAATGTCAAATCCAGTGAATGACTAAATTTTTGTTAAAATATTTGTGAAATACCTGCAGTTTTAGATGTAGCTCAAAGCTTCATTTGCTTTGAGACTCAGTCTCCTTTGTGTAAGCACACTATTTTGGTCATGTACGTGTCAATTATCTATCAGTTACTGCTTTGCTGTATTACCTCTCCTGCTAAGTTATATTTCAATGTTTACATGTAACTAAATTTATCAAGTGTGCTTTCTTTATTATATAATACTAGATAGCCTCCACAACATAACTATTTTGTGTTGGTAAAAAATTCTACAAAGTGGAAGGGTTTTGTTTTAACAGATGGCTGCTGACACAAACAAACAACTTTCTTAGTTTCTTTCCGTTCTCTGTATCCTGGATACCTACTGCTGCAGTGGTTGTAAGGGTGCTGAATCTAGAAACATGATTATTTTAAAAAACCCAGCATATGGAGAAGAACAAATAGAAACATGAGCACAAAGTACTGGTATGACGTATTCTGTAAATACTACAAAAATACAGCCACATTCTAATTTTTTTCCTTTATTAAACAGGCATTTCCCAGAAATATACCAATATTTTATGAGCATAAATACTGCATTTTGTTCATAATTATATCTGGGATCCCCCTAGTATCAAAATGCTATGCTGGAGCTAAGAATCAAGCTACATATACTTACCGCTACACACAACAATCTGTCTAACATTCTGCGCCAGTTAATTTCATTTTAAAATAATAAATCGAATTCTAATTTTGATTATACCACAATATTACATTAGAGCAGCAAATCATAATTATGGCTCTCCATTTTGTTATTTGAGTGTCAGACTTGAAGCAGAATCAACTTATTTCAGCATAAAATTTCATAAAAGTACAAAAAGTAGTAATTTTTCTTACTAATATTTAGTTTTAATTAGTAAATATGGAAAGCTCAAAAATAATTAATTCATTTAGGACTTGTATTTTTCACTACTCTGTAGAAAGAAGTTGAAGTGGTCACTGTTGCCCATAAGGCCACAAGGACAACTGATGTGCTGCTATTTATTTGTCTGATTTTTCTTTCTACTGGGGAAATAAAATCAATTCCAGCTTCTTCTAAAGAGAAAATAATCAATGAGGGAATGGAAGATTCATATGGAATTGGTCCTTAGAAAGTACTAAAGATACTTAGTTGGAATTTTGTGCAGTCTTGCAGGTAACAAGTATCTCTTCTACCATTACAAATCCATTAAAGGAAAGGCTTCTGCCACCAGTGCTAGAAAAAACTGACTAATTTTCCTTGATTTTTCAAGTTACATTTTAGATTTAAAATATTTTAATGGTATATGGAGGGCAGCGTCCAGAATAAAAAGACAAGAGACTTGGGCAGTAATGTGACTGACGATATCAAACTCTAACTGTATCATCTTCTTCAACAAAAGAAATTTTAGAAAACTTTAAATGAGCAAGATAACTATGCTGCAATATTAACATACCTTAAGTACTACAGCATATGACATAAGACATGATAAAAAAAGCTTTTCCCACGTATAAAGAAACAAATATATGCAATATTTACCTATCTCTAGATACAAATATGAACAATATATCAACAAACACACCTTATCCTGCTTCACCTTATGCTGCAGTTGACTCACCAAAGCAGTTCCTGTAAGGGTCAACTGTTAAAATTTTAATTAACACTGTAATTACCAAGTTAATTTAAAACTGTATTTGACCATAAAACAATAACATTGTTCAGCATTAATTTTTCAAAAGCTAGCCTTGGTATCCTTTGTAACTGAAGAAACTTTCAGCCATGACTTCATGACCATCAATCTGGTGTTTAATTGGTGCCCTTGAAAAGGTGTTTATATTTTGAACCTGAGAACTATTAGAAAGTATATTTTTTCCTTTTGTTGTTGTTGGCAAGTTGCTGTAAGGTGTAATTTCATAACCTCCTTAGAGTTACATTGTGCTATCCCTCCCAAAAAAACCCCATGGTATATCTTACAGCTGTAAATGTCATTGCCTACTTGTGGCTAAAATTTAAAACTCCGCTGTGTGAAAAAAACCGAGAGGCCAAGGACCTATTTAACCACTCCATTTACACTCAATCCTTTACTTAAACCACAGAGGATGTTACAAATTCGTTGTTAACATCAAGATTTTTGTATGCTTTTCACTCAGATGTTAGACAAGCATACATCTAGAAAGACGACTACCTAGAAACCAACAAACATACGTACTGTGGACGACCTTAGCTTAAGATGCCTTTGCCACTGACCTCTCTGGAATGACAACGTACAACCTTACAGCAAGATGCCTGTTATTGCCATTGCTGGCAGGGCTACAAACTGCTAATTAATTTACACATACTGGAGTTTCAAATTAGTCCCTCCATAAAAAAAAATCCTCTGGTAGGCTCACCGATTCACACAGATTCAACAAAATCTAGGGAGTTTAAAGGAGGCACAAAAGTTCAGATTGCTGTAGGGAACAACCTGACAGGCCACTTGAAGGCCCAGCATAAGCACATGCAATGAATAGGGATCATGGTTTATAATTCACAGTGTTTTCCTCGGAGATTTGACCGAGTGACAATTTTAAGCATTTAAACACAGCATGACATATATTACTCATGTTGTGCAAAGTGTTGTGTGCAGAAGCACTGAGGAACACTGTCAAATGCTTATGCTCCTTTTCCTTCCCTCAAATACATCTCCTAATACCACAAATGTATTTCAAAACAACATACTGGGGAAAGAAAAAAAAATATAGCAGCAAAGAGGCCTGGATCTTCACGAGTTTGAAATAAATTGGCACAGTGTAAACAGTTATTTGCCTATGCTGGTATTGTCAGGTCATCATAAAGGAAAAGCTTTCCTTCAAATATTTCACAGTATGTTAAAGACACATATGTAAATCCGGTTTCCTTGTAAAAGCATTTCAGACATTCTTCCAGTGTACCAATACAGCTATTGTTCCTAGAGCACAAAAACAAAAACACATCTGCAAACATCTATGATGTGCTGTTTTGCTTCATTCATGAGTACTTTCATTAAAATCAATAGGACTTCACATGTAAAAGACTGGGGCCATGGTAACAGATTTCAATTAATAGGACTAACAATCTCACAGTGTAAACTGCACGCTTCATATGCTGTTTTGGATAAAGGATTTCCTTGGTAGTCTAAAATTTTAGAGAATTTACCTCCAATTATCAATATTACATTGAGATTTTAAAAATTACACAAGAAGCCTAAGGAAAAAGATAAAAGGAACTTCAGTTTGAGAAAATCACTCCTTGAAGGTTACCTGGAACAGCAATTTACTTTTCTGAAATTTAAAAAAAAAATAAAATTAAATTTAAAAAAATGGCCACTGCAAATTCAGCTATTCTTCACCTTCTAATCTACTAGCCAAAACAAATATAATAAAAATTGTAAAGTCCATTAGGTGGTGAAAGTGAAACTAAAATGCTGATCTCTTTCTTGCTCTTTTTTGTTTGGTTTGTTTTTTTTTTTAATTTTTTTATATCCCCAAACACATATCTCGGCTGAGTTTGAGCATCAGAACTTTCCACACCAGGAAACAATTTTCAGACAGCTACAAGTATGTATCAACAAGAGGATTAAAATAGTTGAAGGTATAAAAACCACAATACATTTCATTTTCTGAAGGAAATGATTCTTACCCAACTTGCTGCCTTTTGTCTTTTCGAATGTGAAAAAAAAAAAGGACCTTAACTGTAAATGTCTCCTCTTCTGCTTAATACAAAAATACCTATTCTCTGACATGATCCTGAAGAGACTGACCACGTATCTCTTATGAAAATTCTGTGAAGGAAGGAACCAGCAACAGCATCAATTCAAAGATCTGATACCTGGGTTAGTCCTTTAGTTGCATCATGTGAGCATTACCTTCGATTTCGGTAAATTCTACTTCTTGCACGTTACCTAAGCACGTTGCTCAAAGCTATAGCAAGCAGCATTTCTATAAAAAATGCCAACAACTCTCCGTCTTCAAACTGAGACCAGTTTTTCTTATTACAATGGAACAAATCAAGTTGAAGAGCAACTCTGCCAAAGTTGCAGGTGGCACTTCCGCTGATGCCAACGACATTACAGCAGCAAAGGGTGACTTCAAAAATACCAGGTGTATTGTTTCTTTGTCCAGGACATGAAAAGATGGAGGCATGATAATTATTAACTGACCGCTCCGGTAAGCTCCAGTCCCAATTGACCTTACTGAACCCTGACTTCCCAACCGCTCCTAACTTTAACGGGAGGGCAGAGCGCCCCATTCTTCGCTCAGCCCTAGAAACATTGGCTTCTTCGTGGTGAAGGGTGCGAGAGGCAGGCCTGTGTAATTTCACAACACAGCTTGTACTTGGAGCGGTGTGTTTAAAACTACACCATATCTCAATAAAATATGAGTTATGCCACGAGGGTGGGCCCAAGTTTCATTGATTTTACGCAGGTTGCGTACCCACTACATTACCTTTAACGTCTTGTTTACAAGACGAGCGTATTGAGCGTACCCAGCTACCTCTGCCAGCATAGTAAGGAGGCATAAGGGCTCGCCTGGCTAAGTTCTTGCTGTTTTACCAGGAAACCGGTGCAAAGGGAGGGAGCGAGCCAGCGAGCTCGCCTGCCTGGCTTTCTCTCCGAGGCGGGCGGTTATCGTTATCGCGGGCGGGGAGCCCAGCAGAGAAAAAGGAAAGCTGTCCGCGGGCAGCAGTAATGCGGATTTCTATCAGTCGGCCGGGAGGAACCGACGAGCCCGGCCCCCTTCAGCCTCGGCCGGGGCCGGCAGGCTCCTCACGGGGAGGGGCGAGGCGGGGAGGGGAGGGGCGGCCGCCCGCCCGGCACCTGTGGCGCTCCCCGGCCGCCGGCGGGGCCTGCGGGGCCCGAGGAACGCGCTCGCCGCCGGGCACGGCGCAGGCCCGCGCCAGCAGGGGAAGGAGGCGACGAGGCCCCGCCGCGCCCGGGAGCGGTGTGAGGGCGGCGGTTG
>WHYT01016637.1:2953-24415 GCA_009806455.1 Tetrax tetrax | reverse complement strand
TTTTTTTTTTTTTTTTTTTTTTTTTTTTTTTTTTTTTTTCCTTTTTTTTTTTTTTCCTGGGTTTGGATACCAGAAGTGAACAGCAGATTCTGTTCACTTTGGTATCAGATAGGGATATAAATATTTAATTCTTTATTCTTGGTTTTTTTTCACTGTAGGTATGTTCAAGGACTACAGTGTTACTTTCAGCCACAGAACTGCACTGGGAATCCTTGTTCAGCTTGTTAGGGGTCACAGCCTCAGTCTAGCCTGTCAGAACTGCTTGCAGACTTTCAAGAAACATGGCCTCTATCTTTTGCTTCAGTTTATGTTTTACGTTGGACTGTGTTGAAACGTTGATTGGTTGCTTAGGCTGAGTTTATCAACCAGTCCAGACCACTGGGTATTAGTGCCATGTTTTTTCTTTATTTGTGTCCCTTCTAGTCTTTGTGGCATGGGAAACTTTAATTAATGCTTTTATGTTTCCTTCTAAGTATTACGAAAGCACTAAATAGTTCTAGGACAAGGATCAAATCTGGAGAACATGGCTGGATGACGATTCACTGTTCACAGTTATGTTCTGAGATAATTGATTTTTTTGGGTCAATGTCAGTGATTTATAGAATGTTGATTTTTTGTATGATATTTTAGAATGCTCTGTAGAACAAAGTCAAATACTGCAGATACTTTGAAATGTAATAGAACTATACTATTACTAAGTGTGTAATATCATAAAAGATGAGACTGTGTTAGTTTGAGAAGTTCTTTTTCCAACAAACTGTGTTTTCCTCCTTAAAATTTTTGGCAAGTCAGTTCTCTTATTAGCCATGACATTATGTTGTCAGAAGTGAAGTCAGGCAGTAAGTTTTCCTTACAACTGCAGGAGTTTAGTTTTCTTTCTGTCTGCTGGAAACTTTTTGAGCATTGCAAAGTATTTAGAAGTCAGTGTTGATGGTCCAATGATCTGTGGTTATTTAAAAATAAATCCTTTATAAAAAGTATCTGGAGAGATTTAGAATGGGTAATTTCTGCAAGAGTAATTAGCATTTTTTTTTTTTTTTACTGAAGTAACATGAATTATTCTCTTATATCAGTATCCTATCTGTTTTGGATTTTTTTTTTGTTTGGTTGGTTGGGTTTTTTTTTCCCCAAATATGGATACTTACTGTTTATTGAACAATTGTACTTTACTGGTAGGCGTTGTTGATAGTTTTTCTGTTTTCCCGTGACGATAGTCAGTGCTTTTATTACTGTTCATTTTACAATGTTGTCCTGTGTTCTGCAGACCGTATGTATTTTTCCCCTCTAGCTTCTAGTTGGTATAAATTGTTGTCAGTTTACACATGCTTGTTCATATTGGTAGAACTAAAATTACTACTTGTCTAAATTGAGATGTTTTCTTATCTTTATATACTTAAAGCATAGCCTGCTTTCTTGATTTGAGGCATTTTTTAAAATAGCTCGTGGGTGTTCCTAAACAATTCCTTTGCTTGTTCAAACTTCTCCCAGATGGTTTACTTTTCAGCTTTGAAAAGCTGATCTTTTTCAGAGTGCTAGATATAATAAGCCACCAGCCAGTTTTGTATTATGTTTATGCATACCAAATCCAATTAAGTAATTAATTGCATATATAAAATTTTAGTTGTGTGATTACACCCTTCAGTTTCTTCATATACTAAGGTGAAAGATGGCTTTCACAGTCATGTCAGGTTGAAACAAAGAACATATAAAACAGAGAGTTCATTATTCTCTAGTAAGAATTTTTTATCAGTTTAATTTATAAGACTTAGTTGAAACTAATCTTAATTATAAAGTACTAGTGAGAGGTGATTCATGCCCTATAATTATTCTTTTGCTCTCAGTTTATTACCAGAAATATTTATTTTTGGAAGATAACTTGTTATTCACTATCTTTTGGTATTCTAGGTCTGTAAGTATGGCACTTTCAAGCCCCATTTTAAAGAGAGAAAAGGGGGTCAATTTGGGTAGCAGTTAAGTTGTCCAAAACATGATGTTTTTGAATCTCAACTTGGTGGTGATGCTTCATTGAAGTACCACTTCCCATTTCTTCGGTGTCGTTTTTGTCCACAAGCTATTGATCAGTTCCTGTGGATTGCATTGTGGGTACGTTTGGATATCTAATGTCGTTCTTTTGGGTTTTTTGTATCAGGCCAAATAAGTAACACAGAATCAGAGTTGAAGAAACTTGCAGAAGAAAATCCAGACCTTCAGGATGCATATATAGCAAAACAGAAGCGCCTTAAAGTAAGAAAACTCTTTATATTCTTCCTCCTTTATTATGAGCTTGTTAGTGTCAGATTTTTTCTGTCACGATGTAAACATTTGTTTCACCTGTCATTACCAGTAATGTCATGCAGTGATTTAAGCCTACAAGGCATGAAGCAGTTCCCCAGATCAGCTACACACTTCAAGTGTGTGCTGACGTGTTGGACTGGTCCCACTGACTTCAGAGGTAAGTGCACGTCAGTGCTGGTTTTGGGCTGTTGAGCACCCTGCAGGGTGAGGCAAACCTCGATATCTGGCATCTCGGATGTTTTTCTTCTGTTACCTGAATTGCCATCGGTATCCAAATGGTATTCAGCTGACCATGTGGAAAAAATAATCACATTTGATGAATAAGTGCTGTAGTAGCTAAGTAAAAGTTTCTCTAAGAAAGGTATAAACTCTGCACAATGATTAAAACACTAACCTGTATATCTATTTAGTCTAAACTGCTGGATCATGATAATATAAAATATCTAAAGAAAATACTGGATGAACTGGAAAAAGTTTTGGATCAGGTTGAGACTGAATTGCAGCGGCGAAACGAGGAAACACCAGGTAAGGAATTAGTCTTGCTAAGTCCTATTGATGCTTATGTTTGGGATGACCAAGTAAACTTGTTGACAGCACCATTATGGGACCTGTTTGACTGTATCCAATTTGATACTTTTAGCATATACTGATCTAACATCACAGAAGGGATCAATGCTGTTTTAAATACTAGCTTAGTTTACTGCTGCTCTCAGTGAGTGTTCACTGTCTTAGGAGAGTGCTTGATCACATTTTCAGCATAGTGAGTATGATTAGGTGTACAGTTTTGCAGTATTTTATCAACAAAATAAGAAAAACTGTAACTACAGAATGTTATTCTTGATATTGTAGTTGTAGGCCTCAGTTCACTATAATGATCACGACAGTGTTTAACACAGGTTTGTTACAATCTTGTTTAAATACTGTGCTGGTATTTGTGGTCTATGCAGAATTAGCAATCTGGATAAGTGCTCTAATCATTAAGCAACCCCTGTCTCCCACCCTCTTGGAAAGCAGTGGTGTTTACCTACCATCCACCCAAAAGAAAGTCGAATTTTGTTTAAATGGGATTAGTCTTCTGCTTATTCAGATTCTGGTCCAACTCCCTGTTGTGCTCATAGGCATCCTTCCTCTGACTTCACTGGGAGCTGCATGAAGCATCAGTCAATATCAACTGCATCTGCTCAGATCAATAGCTTTTTGCATTTGGCTCTATAAATAGCTGTTGTAATAATTGTTAGTTGCTATCAAGACTGCAGATTTTAATCAGCGATTGAAAATCTAGGTTAAATTTTCTACTGACTCAACAGCAAAAGAGCCACAGAAAATGTTTTCACTCAAAAAGGATGGTAGGATTTTGTTCAGCAAACTAAGTCTGTCACCGTTTCTAGCAGTCCCTTTGCTTCCTCTGCTAAATAGCCTTTCCAAGGAGTCAACTGATACAATATTGATGAGCTTATGAAAACTGCCAGGATCACAGGATTTCCTAAAACATGTGGCTATTATCTACCTCTTGAAATTTTATCTGAGGTATTCACATTTTTGGCATTTGTGAACAATGCTTCTCCAGATCCTGGTCAACATCTGAGCTTCTGCTTCTCTTGCTACTACAAATTCCTCATTCACTTACTGTTACTGTCACTGCAGGCATCTTTCTTTCACACAAGTTAGCTTCTTTGGTCTTCCTTTTCATCATCTTAATGCACTGAGTGAATCCCCAGGTATCCTTTCAGCAACACAGGATACAGATACTTGTTCCCTGCAGAGGCCTTTCTTCCAGACCTGCATAACCAGTCAAAATGGACTGGTACCAACAGTGTGCCAAACTCTTGCTTTCCTCTGGTGGCAAATGAATTGAAAAGGACATTGCAAGATTTCTGTTTCTGCAGAGGTGCTGCTTTGGACATTCATGCCAGTGGTTTTGCATGCCCGTTGTGTGGGAAGAACTGCAAAAGGTTGCAAGTGAGAAGGGAATGGCATAGTCCTGTTTGAGATCTAAGCTCCAGAAGAGCACTGATGCTGGCAGCTATGCTAACTACCAGATTTCATATCCTTGGTTTCTAAAGCTCTCAGTGTGGTCAGTACAGGTCAGCCCTTTCAGGTGGTGGTGCTTCAGGTCAGTGAGGTTAGAGATGTGATGCTGCCTGGCAGTGCCTGCTTTGAGCCATCCCAGGAAGATTCACCTCTTTTCCTTAACTAGAGAAGGGACCTGGGGTCTCTGTCTGTGCTCCTGACCAGTGGTGGGCAGTGTGAATACCCATCACTTCTCAAACTTCTCATGGTTTGAGGTCTAGCAGGCTCAAAGGAAGAACAGGTAGATAACCTCTGTCTTCTCGCTGACCTCATGTGTTTGGTGCAGGTCAGTCATCTGGTCTGTTTCTTTTTACTTGGAAGTTTTTGCAAATTAGCAGTTCTTGAGTGAATGTCATAGAGCTGAGTGACACAGGCAAGGTGATAAATTCTTCAGGCAAGTGGCAGCTTTGCAGTAAAAGCTATACTGCCTTTCTCCTTCCCACTTCTGTTTAATTTAATCCAGATTTGAGAAATGTAGTTGAGGAAAATAAGTGTTTACTGTGGATTTTAATTTATGAACCTGAAATGTGTCTCTTTTTTCCTTAACAAATGTAGGCCAGGCTGCTGAGCCTAAGATTTTACAGGAATGTGTGAGGAATGGGCGGGGATTAGTAAAATGTTAATTGATTGAAGTCATATCTTAGCTGAAGTGTCGTTGGTGTTTATTAGACAGCATTTTGAAATAGCACTGAACTAAGTGTAAGCCTAAATGGAGACTTCTATGTGTGCTTGTATTCTGTTAGCTCCTAATTCTTCATGTTTTATCTCTGGTTAGAAGGTGAAAATCAGCCTTGGCTCTGTGGTGATTTCTTCAGTCTGGCAGATGTATCACTCGCTGTCACACTACATCGCCTGAAGTTTCTGGGATTAGCAAGAAGAAACTGGGGAAACGGAAAGCGGCCCAACTTGGAAGCCTACTATGAGCGTGTCCTGAAGAGAAAAGCATTTTACAAAGTTCTAGGACACGTCAACAATATATTAATCTCGGCCGTTCTGCCAACAGCCTTCCGTGTGGCCAAGAAGAGGGCACCCAGAGTTCTTGGCACCACCCTGCTGGTCAGCACGCTGGCGGGAATGGCTTATCTTGCTTTCATGGCTCTTCGGAAGAGATTTGCCAACGTGGTGTTATCGATTAGAACCAGGCAAAATTATTTTTAAACCTGTCTGTCCCTGGTGGAAAATATCTCCAGTAAAATATAAAAGTAGAAGAAAGGTTATGTCTGTGAATTACATTGTCACACAGTAATCATCTCCTGCTGTTGTATAACTGGATTGGCAATGCCGAGATATTTGTGGAAAACAAATTTTAGGGGGACAACAAAGGAAAGATGAGACTTTCTTTTCAGGCGAGGACCTATAAGTGCTTTGTTAAAGTGGTTATTTTCTCCTTTACCCAGTAGCTGACCTAATTATAATGCTTTTATTTAATAGATACGCAACAGTGTGACAGCTCTTCACTGTGGGTGAAAGGCATTACTGTGCAGAAACCATCACTGTTAAAATACTGAAAATAGGACTTAATTAAATGCGTGGAGTAGGATTTAAGTGGAACATAGGCTCTGTGCCTGTTGTGTATGGGAGTGAGTGTCTTTGTACTGACTAGTGTCTGTTGATTTGCAGTTGGACCTTTAGGAATGTGTCAAAAAGCCATCTTGTGGAGCCACTTCTGTCACTCTGTGTTCATACAGCAGTACAAGAAGAGACCTGAACATCAGTGATTTGTGGGCCGCACAAGTGAAATTCTCCAGAGGCATCAGCAGTCAACAGATACTAGACTTCTGCTGAAAGACAAATGGGAGTGGCAAACCTGGCACTTGTCTTTTGAAAGCCTTTTGAGCAGCTTTTAGCCCAGCCAGATACCCATGTCAGCCGCAAGGCCTGTCTGAGTCAAGCCAAACTATCTCACATAGTGCACGTTTCCTCCTTCCATTCTATCAGTTCCTTCTGTCTTTTGCACTTGGGGTGGCTTGATATAGTTGTCTCCATGTTAGTGTCCCATGTACCCTTTCTTGTTTCCAGTCTGAGCACCAGCTGTTTTTTGCACACTACTTGGCTGTCTTAGCAATTGGATGTGCCTCTATGAAATGTTTGCCCACAATGTGCTGCAGCCAACGAGAAAATGTATGCACAACAATGCATTTTGTAAAAGTAATTTAAAATACTTTACTATCTTGGAGTCTGGTTAGGTAGCCTGTGTTGAAGGTGAAACAGTAATTTAGCAATCTGTTTACTTATGGAGAGGTGTCATGTTGGTGGTAAGTGAAAAATATAGGCCAGTTTGGAGGCAGGTGATTTGTACTGCAGCTTTTTTGCAAAGCCACCCACTTGTAGGCCAGATATAGAAAAACACTTTGATTACTTCCCATTACTCAGCAGATGCTGAGAATTTTATTAGGTTTGAGCTGAGCTCCTGTTTCAATGAGAAATACACATTTACCTGAAGGTAGACTTTGAATCATTTTGCAGTGAGAAAGCAATTGAAGGCCTGAAAATTCTTATGACAATTTGGTAAGATTTTTGTGTTCTTGAATGTCTCAAAGCCTCAGAATTTTGTTTACAAGCTGTAGATAACTGCAACAAGCAAAATATAGCTTTAAATGTTTGTCTATCAACAACCAGTGCAATCAGACCTAAGTACTTTTTCAATCCAATGCTGGTGGCTGTGCTCTCTGCACTATTGCTTTGGGGATGAAGAAGATCCACTCTCAAGTTTGGTGGAGAGAGCCGAGGCAATTTTTGTCTTGGCAGTCTCACCATGTAGCAGATATCAAAATGCATAAAATTGTTGAATACTTCTGCTTATAACTTAATATTGTGCTAGTTGTCTAGCAAAAGAAGACCTAAATCTCATTGCTCCTTTTCAGTAATAAGAATCATCTTACCTAGGAAAAATGCTTTTTTTTTAATTTGTCAAAAAGACAGTTTTATATAATTCTATTTCATGACCCAGTTGTTCTCAAGAACTTGTTGAATTAAATGTAGTCTATTTAGAAAAGCTTTATTATCTCTAGAGTAAGTTTAATCCAACAATACTATTAATGTGCTGGCAGCTTTAACTGAGTTTGTTGTTTGTATATTGCAGTTCATCTGCATTTACTTGTAACCATCAAATTCCACTAAGTTAATAAACGCAGGGTAGGGCCTGTAACTCAATGCTTCCCTGGCATGTATTTCTGATGGGCCATCTGTAATCTGATCAAGTCACAGTAAAATTGAATGTAGATGACTTAGCTTTTTTTAGAATTAATTTCTATTTTATTTATTCCTTCCTGTTTTTTTTTCAGTGTGTTAGTTCTAGATAAGAAGACTTATATTCCCTGAGGCATGCCAGTTTAGTTCACACTAGCAGTCTTGTGTGCTGTGATACAGGCTGATAACTGATGAAGCAGTTTTACTTCCTCCCAAGCCTTAAGGATCTCCTCACTTCAGCTGGCGCTCCTTGGCTGCCGGGGCTGCAGGTGCTGTTGGGAAGGGCTGAAATGGCCACCAGATGTCACTGGTCCTCCAGGGCTACACTTCAGCATGCCTCTGAGATGTGCAGGAAAACACTAGTTTTCACAAACAGAATGTTTGTTGTCTCATGGATGTGAGCGTCCTTATCAAACTAGCAGTCTCTCAAGAGCTCTTGAGACAACTGCTTTGGTCTACTACAGGTTGGTTCTCTGATACCTGTCATTTATGCCTTTGTGTAGTTTCTACACTGAATATATAAGAGGGCAAAATGGAAATAATATTTCACTTTAAGATGAACGTCACTGAACAGCAATTAAACTTGTCATATGCAGGAATGGACATGGATAAAACTTTTACTGTGGAAAAGTTTGGATCCCTAGTTTAATTCATGTCTATTAGTTCAACTATTTGATAGCCTACTTATTTTCACTGCTCTGAAGTACTCTGTGCGACATCGATTTCTGTACAGGTGGCAGCAAAAGGCTTATCCATGATTAAATTCCTAAAATAGGATGAGATTTAGAAGCACATATGCTGTATATGGCTTTTTGTGCAGGATAGCTTTTGTGTGGTGCTTGTAAAGTTTCTTTTCAGCCTGGTTTATTTTCTTTGCTCTGGCACCTCTGGACAATATTTAGCTTGGAAACATTAAATGTTCTGGTTTTCATTTACTATTTGCTCTCGTGTCATGTGTGTATTTCATATCATATCTTTGTGTGTGGGACCTGCACAATAAACATCAGTTCTAAGACCACTTTCTAGACTGGTTTATGTCTTCTGTGTCAGTAAAACAAAGCACATCTGAGGATCACACAGTATTGCTGTAAGGAGTCTGATGCTGTTCAAGGAGGGAAGCGGCTGGTATCTCAGTTTAGAAGGTGTTCAGCAGATTGTCTTGCATCTATCTGGAAACAACAGTTACGATGATTGTTTTCTTTCGTTGTCTGTCCGAGCTGTATATGCATGAGGCTCAACAGAAGACATTTAATAATGTTAAAATCCATTTAAAGAAGGAGAGTAAGCAGTTTTTATGTTTTCAATGAACTCCAAGGGAAAAAAAAAAGCTTCCCTTCTGAGTGTGGCCCTGTTTCTTGGTTTATATTGTTGAGCTGCCAAGCTGTAAGGTGCATGATGAGCACATAAGCTGTGTGCACACTGATAGTGTCACTGATGAGACCAAATAGTGTTCCCTGACCAGTGTTAGTTTGTTTTGTTTTGTTTTCTTTTGTCTTGCACTACAGCAGTCTGCATGGGACCTTCTTTTAAGCAGAGGAAGAGACAACACTGCTTGAGGCTTGCATGGGTTTCCTCTAAAGTCAGCAGAGATGCTGGGATCAGATAGACAGCTGGGCTGTCAGTCGGGCTTGAGTTTCAGGAGATTATGGCACCTATGGTCTATGGACCAACTTTGAGGAGGCCTTGATGTACTTCAGTAGCATTAATCAGAAGTACGTACAGAGACCTTGCTGTGAAAAGCTTGTGTCTAAACAGTCAAGAGGAGCAAGAGTGAATGGAAAGGGAAGTATGGCAAGTGTAAATACCTTCCCCAGAGTCACATAGCCATGCATCAGCTTTTGTATATCACATTTTTAAAGGCATTCTAAAGTTAAGTCTTAATTTTATGAGAAGAAGGAGCTACTAAGGTTTAGAGAGCAGATTGTCATGCTCTAATTCACGAGGATTAGAGAGAGCAGTAGACAGAAAGTGAAAAGTAGTGGATCTTTCTCACTGGAGCACGCTGTGCTCTGCAATAAGGCGTAGGACAGCTGACTTTACTGAGGCCTCATTGAGTTTATCTCTCTGTTTAGCTGCTGTTAGACAATGAGATGTAAGGTTGTGCTAAGGAAGTAAAAAATGTGTAGAAAGATCCCAAACAAAATACGGGTTTTTTTTTCCCTTCTTTAAAAAGAATTTTTTATTTTTGGTGCAGCACCAAGTCAAAAAGTCAGGCACTCAAAACTCAGGAAATTCCAGAAGCCAGAGTTCTTACAATACTGTTAACTCACTCATACAGTACTTCAGTAGCATTTTTATTTCTATTTTCATTTCTGCTTTATTTAATGTGAAGTTAAAAATGTTGCACCATTAAATAGTTAAGCTGTGGATAAGCTTAGTGTTGTGGAAAGAATCTGCTGGAATTTGCGGAGCTGTAGTCCTAGCTGTTTCCATCTTAGCTTTACATCAGCATTAATTTTTACTACAATTTAAAATATTCATAAATAATTGTATAAAAGTGTATTGTGTAAACATACATAATACATAATAGCATAAATAAAATATTAATATACTTTTAATATATTAATATATATTAATCTCATATATATTCTATGTAATATCCCTATTTATCTCTTCCATACTTCTTCTGCTAAAAATGGCTAATTGACAATTACACATATTACTATATTATTTATATATATAAAATCCATCTCTAAAGCTAAAATAATGAAAACTTGGTTGATTTATTTCAAATTAACACAATGAGAATCATCCTTTATGATTCAAGTCTCAGAGGAGACGTTTTACGCATGCCTCACGTATATTTGTATTTGATAACATTGGTAACATCATGAATGTAGGGCCTTGAGAAAATACATTAATGTATCTGGTTTTAGGTCTTGTTTGAGAAAGGTTACCTAACTTCAAGTGTTTAAGCAGGTAGTGCCTGTGTTTCCCTGTGCAGCAGAAAGTAGAGCATTCATGGGGCCAGGCCAAGAATCTGTTTAGGTACATAACGCAGGTTTGGTGAAGGGAAGGGAATTCCAGGCTCTGAAACCCAAGTAAACCAGAGAAGAAAGTGTCCAGAGAAGCTCCACCACTGTTTCTTCTGGTCCAGCTCTGGGTGGCTCTTCTGCGGGTGGAGAGAGGCTTCTGGATTGCTGCTGCAGAGGACCTATTTGTTCTGTCTCCCTTGAACTATTTAGCTGAAATCAGTGGAGGGAAACTCTGTGAAGGAATATCTGTCTTTGTTGAGTGCATAGTGAAACCAGCTTCCTCATGCCAATATTTAAGCTGGAGTGCTGTTCAGAAAGGCACTGTGAGAGCATATGCTTTGGACCACGCAGCTCTCCCCAGACACCTTGCCATGAGCTTAGACACCAACTAGAAGTCTGGATTGCACACCAGAGCAAGAGGCAGTAAAAGAAGGCTGCACTGCTTAGATTTTCAGATCTTTTAATAGAAATAGCTCTAGAGACAAAGATCTCACAGGAAGTCTGTACCAGATGAGGCCAGATGACCTTTGTTCAATTCTAGTGCCTTAAGAAGTTGTGCACCCTTCCATTGCGCTGAATTTTACAGCTCTAAAACACAGAGGCAGAAGCTGCTAGAAGTTACAGAGGAAACAAAATCAGCCAATGTTGTGTTAATGGAGGTATCAAGATTTCACTTTCTAACAAAAGAGCCAGATTCAGATCTGGTATGAGTCATTGTTACAAAAAATTTAGTGGTGCATCTACTTACATCGGATCTGAATTTGATTTTAAAGTCATTATGCCATGAATCACATTTTAAGACTTTGCCTTGAAAAGTTTTGTTTTAATCAACGTATTTGTTACAGAGACAATGAAAGCTGTGCAATACCTTTCTGAAACAAAGGATATATGCAGAGCTTAAGCTTTTAAAATCTGTTTAAGCTTTTAATATGGGCAACACATACCAAATCAAAAATTTTGGAATATGGAGTTATTTTTGGAATAAAGAATTCTTTTAAAACAAGTCCAAGAATGTTTGTTTAGGACTGATTCCAGAATAGCATCATAAATTTTTTTATTCTTTGGATTTGAAAGAGAACCAAAAAGCTATAGCTGACTTCATTTTTCTGTTGTTAACAGCAAATTGTGACCACGATACAAGAAAGCTCCAGCAAATAAAAAGGTAACAGTTTTCTCTTTTATGTGATATATATTAAAAAAAAAAAAGAGTAAAAATAACTGCTTAGTTAATATTCTTAGGAATAGGAATGTCATGCTGGATAAGAGTTCTGCCCACTCTTGAGTGTTATAAGAAATTCTCAGGATCCTTTTGTGCAAAGGGAAAGGTGCAAATATTCCCAAAATGTGCTGGCTGAACAGCAACACCAGCAACATCATTGGAGACTGTTACTATGCATCTGTAGCAGCACATGGAAGTGGAAGTCCAGCAGCAACTGAAAGAAGTTAATTGCAATTCACCAGCCTTGTGTGACACGTGGGAGGAGAAGCAAACCAAGCTTCGAACTCAACACAAGAAGTGGCGGTGCTTAAAGTCAGAAATCCCTCGAGCTGGTTGCACAGATAGGTGCTTAATGAGTCCCTAACATCTCTGTCTAATTTGGAATGAGAGGACAGCTGGGTGTTTACATAGGCTGGGTTGCCAACAGCTGTATCAGTTGTGGGTCCAGGGAAGCTTTGATGAAGGCCTACATATGGAGAACTGGAATCAGGAAAAAAGTTTACATCTTGTGCTTGTATTTGTGTAGAGAATGACTTGAATATGTATTTATGAAGAAAAGCATATTCATATCTTGCTTTTAAAGACATGGGAAGAAAAAAAGGACTATCATGATTTTAGAGTCAGTGTTGTAAGTTTATATTTGAAATTCTTAAGGTAGCCCAAGCATAGCCTCTGCAGAGCAGGGGCAATAGAGAGAAGATGCCCATCAGATCAACCATGACATTTCTTTGGTGCATCTTTAAAGAAGGAGGTATTACTATTTAAAGACTGGAGATCTCTCTTCTTCTCAGACTGTCTTGAGGAAACGCTGGAAACCTTTCCTTGGTTTTCCAAAGGGTAAAAGGTCTTACAGAAGATTATCTTGCATAAAAGAAACACCAAGATAACTTTCTCTGGAGGAAGAGCTGTAAAAGAGAGGCAAAACTCTTACCTTAGCAAGAGTTAGTTCTGAATTGCCACCTTTAGCTTAACACTTCTTACTGACATGCTTCAGCACCATTGTGTTATGCGAGAGAAAAAGGATGAGGAAGATGTTAATGGAGACTCAGAACGAGGACCTGAAATGGTAAATTAGATTAGCAGGTTGCTAACCTTAAGGTTTATGCTTTGTTTTATTTGGTTTTCTTGGGTTTGGTTTTTTTTTTTTTTTGGTTTGTTTTTTTTTTTTTTTTAATAAAGAATAAATCCACACCTGATAGAGTGCTACACTGCAATGTATGCGATACTGTCGTGAGGAAGATGCAACCACAGGACGTAGTCTGTTGACGAACAGGTAGAGACTTTGCTTACTGTGTCTGAGGGCTTATCCGAACACCTCTTTGTTAGGGGTTTAACATGCAAGGAAACAAGCATTATAATTACATGGTTCATTGGCTCATTCAATAATGATTCTGTTTAATGAGATGGTCTGTATTTCAGCCACAGCTTAAAACAGTAATTCAAGATAGCAGTAATTTATTTCCCTGCTTACTGCCATTAACGATTTATTAGGTATTAACAAATTTTATGTTTTTGCCTGTATTATAATTAATCTCACCACAGGACCTTGCCTCAAAAGTAGTTTTGTTCTGCTACACTGCAGTCCTTCATCTTGTGTTTGTTTGTACAGGACTGGTTCTAATCTGGGCTGTTTGCCCTATAACCTGCAGTTCCCCGGGCTCCTGCTGGCTGTGGGCACTTTGTGCAATGTTGCATCTTGTTGACATTCAACCACAGAACTGGATTTTGGAGCAGGAGACTGACATTGTCTAAAGTTACTGCATCAAGACTATATGTTGCCTTCTGTAGTGCTGGGTATTTGGTGATCGGAAGGTGCTTAACAAATGTAAATGAAATATATTCACCAACACAGTAATACTGTAACATTACAATAGCATTACGTTAATAGCTAGTGTCACAAATGGCAGAAACATACACAGAATGCTTCCTTATTTTAACAATTTTACCAGAGCTGATGGATTCCCAGCTTTAGCTATGGGAACAGGGAAACTGGGAAGACGTTGGTGTCCCTCTAAGAAAACAATAAGGGGCAAAACCTTACGCAGACTTCTATTTTTTCATAAAATAGTTTTCTGTTTTAATGTTGCCTATTGTATCAGTGCTGCCACAAATTGTATTTACAGTGCTTTGTGTGAGGACATTTGGTGTTGCACATACTGACTCTGGCTGCCAAAATGGTTTAATTTAAAGGAATTCCTTGCTGAGCTTAAGAAAGCAAGGAATTTATCAAGCTTTATATGCTCTGAAGCAAGGTTCTTGGTAATAACTGCTGCTTGGCATTAGCCGTAATTGATATGACAGATACTTTTGGTATTTCCTAGCTTTCCATGGGGAAAATACATGCCCATTTCTAACTGTGCTTTACTTCAACACTCTGTGCTCCAATTCCATCACTTATAAATATAACTGAAAGTTTCTAGCAGTAATCTGCAACGGAGAATGCCCATTTTCCAGACCTTGAATGACAGAGATCCATTTAATTCTGTGAATACTCCATCTGTAACGCAATCATCTTTTTGTGACTGCCTATGAGAATGTATCTGTCTGATTCTCAAAGCTACTGAGAACTTACAGCTCCTGCCTAACTCAGTAAGACTGTGGGCAGTTAGGACCTCTGAAATCAGGCCCACAGTTGATGTCCTTATTATTAAATATAATGTTCATGTGGGAGAAACACACAGGTAAGGCTGAGAAACAGGTCCTTTTCACATGTAAAATTCCTTAAATTGATTGTATATAATGGGCATTTCTGAGAGAGGATGGTGTGACAGTGATCAATCTGATGGATTGGCAATTTATCCAAAAGCCTAAGTTTAACTTTACAAAAGTTTGTGAAAACTTTTCTTTCTTTTATAGTTGCACTAATATTTTATCTGTTTTATCTTTTGCGAGTTATATTCAGCCAATCTAAAAATTAGGTTGAACCTTTGACAGATAATTCACTGGGTACCAATCGTAAATCTCTTATTCACTAAGGTTACTCAAGGAAGTGGCCCAATTAGATACTTGGTAATAATTTTTCAATCTGGCTGCTGCTGTTCTGGAATATCACCAGGTGGAAAGCTCAACAGAAGTGCAAGTGCTTATTTCTGTAGTTTGTACATTAAGACTTTTCATTTCTGTGCTTGCAAAGAAATATTGAACACAGGATAGATTTAAAGAGAAGAGCTAGTTAGCTGTTTGGGAACATGAATTGCCTTTTCCTTGTGCTGGAGAAAAGGTCATTAGGTACCTGCATGTATTATTTTAGCAACTGTCATCTTCTTCTCTGTGCTGCATGGGAGACAGCTGGATTTCAGATGAATGCAAATGGTGGAATTTTCCTTTCTAGCCCAGCCATGCCAAATGTTTATGGGGTTTATATGCCTACACTTGAATTTTTGTTGATGAAGTGTAGCCACTGTGCTTCATCGAAGGGAGCTCTGTACAAGTACATGGTTTATGGTCAGCAGTGTTTGGGTAAGACATTTGCATAATTTTCTCAAGTGGCAATGACTCCACACTGTCTGCTCAAGTAGCTTTAAGAAAACACTAGACAGTTTTCCAAATGGTAGTACTTCTATTTGAATATGAACCTTGATGGCCTTGCTTAAAACAGGGAGTTTTTGTATGTGATAAATTATTTTTCCTTTAGTCTCTGGAGTTTATCTGATATGGTGTATGTAAGGTGGATGTGGAGGTACGACTTCTGAAAAACTCTTCTCCAGACCTATAACAGAAGCAGCACAACAGGGAATGATGAATGAATAGTCTCTGCTTCACGTTTCAGCTAACACTATCTTCTGATAACCTTCAACATAACTAACAAGAGCAAGAGACATTTTATTCTGTGAATTTGGCCTATAACCTTAAGCTATTAATTAATACTGGTAGTAGTTTGGCCTTATTTGGATGCTTCCTTGTATTTTGAGGATACTAGAGAGCTTTCAATTTACCTAGAGAGATCTGGATACATTTTCTTCTTCTTCCTCATTGCAATATTTGATATCCTCAGCACAGACTGTTTAAGAAACTGTTGGCTCTTTTGAACTTCTCTTTTTCCTACATTAATTTCCAGGGAAAATGTAACATGCACTATCAAGGTACTGAAATGTGCTTTCTTAAATTCTCATCTTTGCGTTTCCCTTTCCTCTTTTCCTAAGAAAAATGAACTTTCATTGCTATTGTTTAGCCTTACTGAAATTGCAAATTCATGCTCACCATTTAATGGCTGGTTATATCAAAGTGTAGGAGAGTATCCTATTATTTGCTTACTTCCCTTTCTGGAATTAAAAATACATCCTAAGAACTTGTCTGAGAAGCCTCCTCTCCATGTTGTGCCACAGTTGATTTGCAGAAAGCCTAGTCTTTTGGGTCTTTTGGATTTGGAGATGTAGAAAGAGACCTTCAGCTTCAGAGCATTGTTTCCCCTGCTTATCATTACTACAAGAGTTTCACCAAGTCTGTTTCCCTTCCTCACCTAACATGAAGTGCAAAGTAGACACAATTAACAGCAGGTTTATCACTAACAAGGCATCATTTTATAAAGTCTTTTTTGTTGCTTTTCCAGCTTTTTAACTTATATTTCACATCTGCCCTGAAACTTCTCTATTTCCCACTCCTTTTCAGGAGTCTTTGAACCAGTACTTTTAAAATGCCCATTTTGAGGTCATTCCCAAGTCTTCATCTGAGTGGGGAGATCAAAGATCAAAGAGCTTGAAGACAGAGCCTCCTAGTTCATACTCAGAACAGTCCTGGCCCTTTTCACATGTTGTACTTTAAATTGTAAACTACTAGCATGGAAAAAACCCTATTTCATTCATCACGTAAAATCATGCCTCCTCCTCCTACAAAACACCTCTTCTGTTTGTCAAACTTTTCTGACGGTTTGTGCCTTAAAATAAGTTTGGCTTTTTGCCCCCTATCGTCTGTTGCAAAGCTACAGCAGAACCTCAGTTCTCTGATGGTTAAAATTGCTAATTTAAGCTTATTTCCAGCTCTCATAGCTCAGTCATACCCATTTGTCCTTGTACCAGTAATGTCATCACAGCTTAAGCAGGTTTTCTTTCTTCCTGGTGTATATCCCCATAATGGGTCTGTATGCAATAATCACTCTATAAAAATAGCAGAACAAAATAGTAGAGTAAAACTACTAAACTGGTGTATTTTACAGAAGGAGAAAAAAAATTTCCACAGGATGCCCTACCCCATAAATATTTCCCCAAAAGCTAAGATTATAAGCAAATATCAGTACTTGGAACCCTTACTTTCAAAGGGTGTTTACTAACTAAAAGCCTGTTACATGGAAGGACACTACAAGTGAGAGCAGTATTCAGTGCAAAGCCAGCATTTTCAGCAACACAGTAATAAAGTTAAAATGCTTGCAAAAAAAAAAAAAAATACAAACAAACCCAACAGAAAACAAAATAAAACCAACCCACAAAAACCTTCAAAACCCTTTTGGAAAATCAATTCAGTCCAAGAGAATTTTGTTAGTACTGATAAATAAATAGTGATTTCATGACACTGTTTATTTACTGTCACTGAGATTCTATCTTGGAGCAAAATTTGTAAACAAATACACAACTCCAACAGTTTTGGAATTAAATACAGAACTGGTATTAAAATTATATTTCCCATTGATACAGAGTACAATTCAGCCAGAAACTTAAATCAGGGCCGAATCACACGCCATCTGTACTGCTATAAACACCCTTGTTGTATGCAGAAACCCAGTCACAAAAGAATACTCCTTGTTCAGTGCCAGTTTTTGTTAGAAACACATATTTATTTATCCTACTTATTTTATTTTGTTTTAATTATCCCAACAGTGTGATCATTCAAAAAAGGCATTCTTCACCATGAAGAAAACTGTGATGAATTATTAAAATAAAGAATTGTCATTTCAGAGCCTACTTTCGAAAGTTTCCCTCTCGCCAAGAAGTTGACATCACATGTGACACTGGCAGCTTCAGAGTATTGTACATCAAGCATGACAAAATAGTTTCTATCCTAGTTTAAGAATAAATACTAATAACATGTAATTAATTACTAGGTTTCCAGATCATCAAAAAACATTAACAAGTTCTCATAGGAACCCCTCCAGAGGCTGTGAGGCATCAGCTGGGATCACTGAATAAGCTCGAGCTACTCCGGGGACTTGAGGCATGGGCTATGGAGGGTCCCTCCAAAAACATAGCAGGAGCTGGGCCACTGTAGGAGAAATGGGAGTGCTGGCTCATGAGTCCACCCCGACTTGTCTCCCTTCGCCTGATGCCTTTGCTGATAAAAGTGTGATTTTTCTTTTGCTCTTCAATTTGGCCTTTTGACAGGGGCTTTGCTGGCCCATGAGCAGCAGGGTGTGGGCAGGAGGAGGCTGTGGGGGTGACAGGAGTGGCAGGAGGTCATGGACCACCCTGTGCTGGCCACAGCTGGTTCCCAGCCGCTCTGGCACTGGAATGAGCACCCCGGTGCGTGTCAGAACTTTGGGCGGTTGGAGGAGCCCGTGGGCCTCTCAGCAGATGTATTTAGGAAATAGGGTTGGTGCTGCTGAGGGGGACATATATACGCCCCTGAGGAACTGTGGCTGCAGCTCACCCAAACCAGAACAGGGACACCATGAGGGCCTGCGAGCTCTACATGAAGCAGCCATAGCTGCGTTTCTCTCTGGTGAGGGCCCTTCCGTTTCCACAGCCTTGCAGACACTGGGCTTGGTGACTCTGGTGTGTGTGTCCCCCGCAGCCAGCAGCACTGCAGCTCCAGTGACACACCAGTTGAGGATCGTCTCGTCCCAGTTTCCACTGGTCCAGTGTTGTGTGTGCTGACAGGGGTACTAGCCATGGCGCAAAAGGCTGAGTTGCTCATTTTGATGGAAAGCACTGTTTAGGCCAACAGATTAGAAACACTGCCTTTCGAGCAAACGAATCTAACCACAATATATTGATGCACATGCCTATGAGCTTTGGTCAGGATTGAATTTATTGCAGTGGGTTAAAAAATGTAGGTCAGACTCACAAGAAGAGAGATGATTGGCAAGGAGCTGGTGGTCAGAAAACCGTTATCACTGTTAAGTATATGGATGAATAGCAAATTAGGCAGTGCTGCTCCACTGCTTTTGCTGTGCCAAGCTGTTCCCCTCTTGGCTCTGCAGCAGAAAAATGCTTTTCCCTAAAAAATATTTTCAGAGTGACAAACCTACACAGCACAGCTTCATCTCTGAAGTAAATAAATATTTTCACTGATCTGTCCCATGCTGCTGTCTTTAATTTTACTTTATTGTGCTAACTCTTCTTTAAATTTCCATTCTTGTTCTCTTCTTTTGCAGCTTTGACAACTGGGCTTTCCTCCAGGCCTCCACCCATCTTTATACATGTCCTTTTTTTCCTCATCAGCAGCCTGGGGATGGATGAGAAGCTGACCAAGAGCTTATGGGTCAAGAATAAAGGGAGGGCAGGGACAGGCGACATTATAGTAAGGGTCTGCTACAGGCTACCCTACCAGGAAGACGGAGTGGATAAGGCCCTCTACTGGCAGATAGGAGCAGCCTCACATTCGCAAGACCTGGTCCTCATAGGGGACTTCAACCACTTCAACATCTGTTGGAAGGACAACACAGCAGGACATAAGCAGTTCAGGAGGTTCCTGGAATGCATGGATGATAATCTCCTTCTCCGACTGATAGAGGAGTCAATGAGGAGAGGTGCTATGCTGGACCTTGTACTCACCTTGTACTCACTAACAGGAGGGGCTAGTGGGGAATGTGGAGCTCAAGGGCAGCTTTGGCTGCAGTGACCATGAAATGGTGGAGTTCAAGGTCCTTAGGGCAGCAAGGAGGGTGCACAGCAAGCTCACTACCCTGGATTTCAGGAAAGCACGCTTTGGCCTTTCAGGGATCTGATTGGCAGACTACCATGGGATAAATCGCTGGAGGGAAGAGAGGCCCAAGAAAGCCAGTTAACATTCAAAGATTACCTCCTCCAAGCTCAGGAGCGATGCATCCCAACGAAGAGGAAGTCAGGCAAAAATGTCAGGCAGCCTGCATGGATGAATAAGCAGCTACTGGACCAATTGAAAAACCAAAAGGAAGCCGACAGAGGGTGGAAGCAAGGCCAGGTAGCCTGGGAGGAATATAGAGAAACTGTCCGAGCAGCCAGGAATCAGGTTAGGAAGGCTAAAGCCCTGGTAGAATTAAATCTGGCTAGGGATGTCAAAAGCAACAAGAAAAGCTTCTTTAGCTACATCAGGGATAAAAGGAAGACTAGGGAGAATGTGAGCCCTCTCCAGAAGGAAATGGGAGACCTAGTTAACCAGGACATGGAGAAGGTTGAGGCATTCAATGACTTTTTTGCCTCAGTCTTCACTGGCAAGGGCTCTAACCACTTGGCCCATGTTGCAGAAGGTGAAGGCAGGGACTGGGAGAATGAAGAACTGCCCACTGTAGAAGAAGATAAAATTCAAGACCATCTAAGGAGTCTGAAGTTGCACAAGTCTTAGGATCTGACAGGATGCATCCACAGGTCCTGAGGGAACTGGCGGATGATATTGCTAAACCACCATCCCTCATATAGAAGTTGTGGCAGTCTGATGAGGTTCCCACTGGCTGGAAAAGGGGAAACATAACTCAATTTTAAAGAGAGAAATGAGGAAGACCTGGGAAAGTACAGGCTAGTCAGTCTCATCTCTGTATCCAGCAAGATCATGGAGCAGATCCTCCTAGAAAATATGCTAAAGCACATAGAATCATAGAATCACATGGTTGGATGGGACCTATGAGATCATCTAGTCCAACCGTCTTCCCACTACCATTGGTGCCAGAGCTACTAAACCATATCTTGTAGCTCCTCATCAAGCCGCCTCTTGAACACTGCCAGGGACGGACATGAAAATAAGGACATGATTTGAGACACCCAGCATGGCTTCACTAAGGGCAAATCACACCTGACAAATTTCGTGGCCTTCTGTGATGGCATTACAGCATTGGTGGATAAGGGAAGAGCAACTGATGTAATCTACCTGGACTAGTGCAAAGTGTTTGAACTGTTCCTCACAACATCCTTGTCTCTAAGCCGGAGAGACATGGATTTGACAGATGGACCACTTGGTGGATAAGGAATTAGCTGGATGGTTGCACTCAAAGAATTGTGGTCTAAAGCTCAATGTCCAGTTGGAGACCAGTAACAAGTGTTGTTCCGCAGGGGTTGGTATTGTTTCTGGCCCTATTTAACATCTTTGTTGGTGTCATGGACAGTGGGATAGAGTGAACCCTCAGCAAGTTTGCTGACAACACCAAGCTGTGTGGTGTGGTCAACATGCTGGAAGAGAGGGATGCCATCCAGAAGGACCCTGACAGGCTGCAGAGGTGGGCCCATGCTAACCTCATGAGGTTCAACAAGGCCAAGTGCAAGGTCCTGCACATGGGTCAGCGCAATCCTAAGCAGAAATACAGGCTGGACAGAAAATGTATTGAGAGCAGCCCTGAGAAGGACTTAGGGGTGTCGGTTGATGAGAAGCTCAACATGAGCCGGCAATGTGTCCTTGGCAGCCCAGAGAGCCAACCACATTCTGGGCTGCATCAAAAAAAGTAAGGCCAGCCACTTGAGGGAGGTGATTCTGCCCCTCTGCTCTGCTTTCATGAGACCCCACCTGGAGTACTGTGTTCAGCTCTGGAGCCCCCAATGAAAGAAGGATGTGGATCAGTTGGAGCAAGTCCAGAGGAGGGCCATGAAGATGATCAGA